>JACEVL010000130.1:1448407-1543407 GCA_020284085.1 Aporrectodea caliginosa | reverse complement strand
CTCCTGTTGCGCTGTACTTGCTGTTTCATGATTGTAACCTAAAACTTGTTCTGTGCAATAAACACATTCAATTCAATTCAATAATCACATACGTCTGTATAAGAGCATAGTTCTTACACAGAACTATACGCTCTTGTACAGCCATGATAACACTCTGCATGCTTTTTGTTTGAATCGAGTGATTCTGACGTCATCAAACATCGGAACAATGAAGACTCCTTTTATTTACGAAACAGCCGAGAGCCTCCTTACGTATTGGTATACGCGATTCCTATGCAGTTGTTCTAAGCGTAGAGCTATAGACAACTTACGATTGTTAAATAGCTAGATGATTGTGTCAGTAGGCACAAAGGTATACACTCAATTCATTGTAATTTATCGGCAAGAATCGAACAATAGATATGGTAATCTAAGATATGCGACTTATCTCTCTCTGGCTTATCTCTCTCTGGTGATCTACAGATAATTTGCTGCTCTACGACTCTGCCTTAGTTTTAAAAGAACATTAAACGAACAGAGGTTGTATTGCTCCTATTTTCCTATACGCCTTTCACTGAACGGTTAATCCCAACTGGTCTGACGAAGTCTTAAGGTTCTCTTCATGTTTTTATGCAACTCATTGAAGACCATACTCCGGATTGAAGGAATAACAACCTTTCTAACAACCTCTCTGTTTCCCTCTCCTCGATTTTTTTTATTATTATATTCGTTTATTGGTAACAAAAAAAACCCTGCTAGTCACACCGCTATCAGGTACATATTGTGACTACTTGTCCATACCCCAATTGCTGCAGAGGTCATGACATTAAGATTGTCTCAAGTTGTTTGGCAGCGCTGAAAGCTTTCCAATTAAAATAAAATCAAAGTCACTACTATAGCAGGACTGGTAACAGACAATCTGACCTAGAACTGTTTTTAATTTACTGCGCCAATGATATGAAACCATGGTAGGCCTACACAACGTCGGAACTCCATCCAGTCATCCATCTAGCTGTTGACTCCTGGAATTGTAATCGTGTTTGTAATTAGGGGCCTACGATAATTTATATAGTAATCATGTAGGGAGCTATTTTAGGTTGGTTTATGCTCTCAGGTGTCAGGCTGTCAGCACTCAGCGCAAGTACTAAGAGACTTTAATAAAGCATATAGGCCTACCACATGATTTGTTGACTGTGTAAATGTGCCAAATTCTATGTAACGGGGGTCTTTGCCTTTCGACTTTGTTCTGATTGAGCGCCTGTCAATAAACTGGTTCCCGCGACTTCGCTTTTGTGCGCTCAGCGCTGTAGAAGTTTCGAGTTTACGATTACGATTTCAGTGCACTCTCTTCCTATATGTCGGCTAAATTTCACCATGTATCATAGAATCATATCTCAGTAAATGACATAATCTATCTGATGAATTTTCAGTTGTCATATTTTGCTGCGATTCGATCCGGATTTCGTTCCAACTGAGCCATGTCCCGCCCTGTCGTAACAGGACAAACTGGGACGACATCAAAGAAAAGGAAATAAAAACAGATAAAATGGCTGCCTCCGTCGAGATTGTCATCGACCAGCCTATTCAGCAGCAGCAGCAGCAGCCGCAGAGGGTCGTTAGGATCGGTGACCTTGCAGACGAGATCATGCATGGACGCCAGGTGTTGAGGGTTCTACGAAGCTTTGTGGTCGTCAGCCTCGGCATCCTCGGCTTTTCGACTGCCATGGCCGTCATTGGCTTTGCCTTCGCAGTCACAGCCACCGTCAGCCTACTCGGTCTCTTCGAGCAGACGGGGGTCAACAACTACCTCATGTTCGCCCTAGTGACCGGGGTCCTTCTGCTCTGCCTCTTCACGACCGAACTGCTCGCTTCAATGGCTTGGAACGACATACGCAGCTACTATCCGCAAGATGTCGCTGACTCCGATCGTCGATTGCAGTCTGGTTCACTGCCTCTGTCGCCCATCACCTCATCGTTGTCATCCACCGCTTCTCTGCCTTTCTGAAGGACACCGATTTTCGAACGCTGATATGATAGGATCTCACGAACGATCAGCGATAAAATAGACGATAATCTAAAGTAGCCTAGGCCAATAGGTCTAAATGTTTGCATTTTTCTTCACTTTTCTCGTCTTCTCATCTTTGCTAATTCTACTTTGAATCGTCTGGTTGCAGTTATTGCATTGGTTCATTTGTAAATATTGGTTTATTTATATAATTATTTAAAATTTGCTTTTGGTTCATTTGTAAATATTGGTTTAGTCTATTTATATAATTATTTAAAATGTGCTTTCATTAATATGCACCAGGTCTGTTAATTGCTGTATTAGCAATAGATCTTGTTCAGCAGTTGTTTTGATGATTCACCTTTTTATCGGCCTACGTCTTAAATGTTAGAACCTGTTCTGACGGAAGCTGAATTCAAGGCACTTCTATGGCTGCACTTGACTACTGCATCATTTAATGCGATGTGCAGTTGAGTGTTGACATGTTTTGGTGAAGCCCGTTCACAACCGTTTCATCTTCAAAATGAATAGATCTATTAACCAAAAACCCACTGACGATTGGATTCTCCAAAGAGACACTACACGCAGACATTGCGTAATCGATGCAGTTGTGTGTGTGTGTGTGTTTGTTTGGGCGTGTGTGTGTTTGTTTGTTTGTTTGTGTGTGCGTGTGGGAGTGCGTGTGGGAGTGAGATTGTGGTTTGTTTTGCTGGTCTCCATCGTTTCATAATTTTTTAATGCGATTAACCAGACTGTCCAGACAATGCAATTGCTGGCATCAATGGACTCTGACTTCATCAAACATGGGAGATAAAGAGCGGAGGAACGAACGAACAGACCAACGGACAAAGCAACGGACAAAGGAACTGACAAAGGAACGGTCGAATAACGGACGAAGGACGAAGGAGCGGACGAAGGAACGGTCGAATAATGGACGAAGGAACGGACGGACGGACGAAGGGACAGAAAGAGATAATATCCCTGTGAATTCCCTTTTGAGGCGGGAGTGCCTCTGATTAGAGATCTTCAAGGCATGCTGTGTTTAATGGTCTTAATTAAATGAATGAAATAATTAGAATAGATTAGTATGCTATCAATAAGGACCAACCAATCAGCATCAATCCTCTTCGTCGATCCTGCACACAGTCACCATCCGCCTTCTGATAGGAAACGGTCACTGACCGCAGTGGACAGTGCAATGCGGTCAGTCGGTGTTGTCTCTAACTGATGCTCATTAATGACTTCAACCGTCACGGCTGCTGCAGCAGCGGATGTTGCAGCAGCAGCAGCATCTGGTTTTGCTGCTGATGGCGCCGAGTGTTTGTCAGTCGATGTAGCATTCATCGCACAGATGTGTCTTCACGCACGAGTGACACGCACACACACACATACACACACACAGATCCATTCATCTGGACATAATTATACATTACACATTTTTGCATATGCATATATATACACATCTTGTGCCTCGCTGCACATTTACTCACAACTACACACAGTCACACACACACACACACACACACACACACACACACACACACACACACACACACACACACACACACACAAGCAGACATTCGCAGAAAACTATTAATTATCCAGTCTACCACATGTCTACATTTTCACAGATGGTGTGTATTTGTGGGTATGTGCCTCGTGCGTTAATGACCGCACATTGCGTATTGACTGGTGAGCTGTGAAAAAGGTGCAGTAGGCCACTTTTCTGCATTGGACGACCGACCGACCGACCGTAGGCCTATGGGAGCCTTCTGTGGATTCTTGGTCAAAATACCTGATGTAAATCAGAGTATCAGACTGCTGCGCTTTAGTTGCTCACGACGCTTCCGCCTCATGCTTCACGCACGAATAGCACCCATAGTCATCCCACGACAGCCTTCTGTGGATTCTTGGACTCTCTTCGCGGTGCAGTCGCAGGTGCTTTCTCACATTTGCGCTAGATAAATACAGACGTTCTTATAATATATCCTTAGTGAGATTCTTTAACAAGACATCAATGTTTCGTTGTCGGAGGTACACGCTCAGAATATACGTGTCTATCTGTCAGTTAAGCCCACGTACATATGGTAAGCAGACTATATAAGGTCCTACTCAGCTTTAGTTGTTGAGTTTAGACAAACATGTACAGGTGTCAGTGTGAAACGTTGCGGTAATGAAAGTGTACATGTACTTAGGGGCACAGGTAGGCGCTCTATGTCCTTGTGCTTTAATTCGATCGAAAATAAGACAAAATAGACCTAAGCAGAAGTTCGATGCTTCATGAGAGAAGAGATACAACGTAAGCATTGAAGTAAACACAAGCTAAGAACAGCGACAGCTTGAGAAGAGGGATCGTTACTATTAGACACTGAATCGGTCGTTGGCTCTGAGTTTCTGAGTTCATTTTTGTCTGCCGTTTTTATGTCATCCGGGTCTTAAATCAAAACTCATCTGTCGAACGTCATTGTCAATAGAATACACAGCCAGAAGCCACATCCTGTTCGCTCTTATATCTCCATCAACAAATGATTCGCAGATGAAAGTCTTCCTATTTATTTTTAAAATACCGTTACTATTATTACATGCGCTGTTTATTTTTTGATGAATCGGAATATTCAGTTGACCAGAAGTTTGTCCTGGTGGGATAAAGCGTAAATGGAATGTCATGATACAATAGAACAAGAGCGGATTCGATGGGGCAACCTCGACGTCTCTGAATTCAGTTTTAGTTGTAGTGAAGTCACTTAGCTGAGCCACAAACAGGTTAGGGTAGAGGTTCTTATCAAACTTACAAGGTATACGAAAGAAGAGGTAAGCATAAACATATGGAAAACTGAAAAATCAAGCAGGGAACTTTAAATAGGGGGCCTAGGTCATAAAAAACTGGGAACTGAAAAGGCAACAATAATTCGAGAAACTACAACTGGATCATAAACTGTTAAAAATGGTCAACCTCGTCTTCAATGCCCAAACTTTCTCGGTTAATACGTTATCACTTAACTATAATTTTCTAGCGCCTTCTCGAGCTCCTAAAGTCAGAACCGCTATAGCACAGCAGTCTTGCAGAGACGTAGATTGTCTGGTAGGCTTATTGAGCACAGCTGCTGACCTTAACTATCCTACCAAACAAGCTACGTCTATACACGACTTTCATGTGGATAAGATAATACGACTGGCATAGTGACTATGTCAAGGGTGTGGCCTTAGACACGTGGCCTGGGTACAGGTAAGAATGCTCTTTCAAATACTGTCTCAGATTATCATCATGTAGTCTGATGAAACTACTTTTGCAGAGGCGATATAAGATCGTTAAAGATGTCGACGACTCTGTTGGAGCCATTTCTGGTGAGGCGTCATCCACTGCACCAGAACGAAGTCTTGCTTCTTAACGACCGATCGCCATCATCTCCATCAGCATCCTCCTCCTCTTCCTTTGCTGCTGCAACTGCTGAGGTCAGCAAAACAGATACATCGGTCCTGTGCGCCGTTCGCAGGATGTCAGAAGCTCATCCAGCGGGGAGTAGGAAAGGAGAGGAGAGAGTGGGAGTGGTGGATGGAGGGACCTTGAAGGAGGAGAAGGGCGGTGCTGGACGAGGTGGAAGCCAGTGCAAAGAGAAGACAACGGGAACAGGTGGCTCAGAGCAGAGGTCGTTTCGAGAGAAGATCTTGGCCTTCGAAGAATTCAGCAGCCAGAACACAGGGCAGAAGGGTTGCAGTCGCAGGTGGGCACGCCCCTTCTCATCCTCCTCCTCCTCTTCTGCATCCAAAACAATCGGGAATCTTCCGTCGACTGAGACAACCAAAGACACAGACAAAAAGCGAGGAACAAAAGACGCAGACAATGGGAGGAAGGACTGCGCACTGGAAGCGGAACAAACGACACAGCAGCAGCAGCAGCAAGTGGAGGATGGAAACAATGACGACATGAAGACATCGAAGCCACATTGGACTGTTCGTCTATCACAGCGTCTGATGAAGATCCGCGGAAAACTGGAGCAGAGATGCCACTCCGAACAGAGGACTCAGACGACGACGAAGCGATCGAAACAGGGAATCGGTTCCTCCGTAGCCACTCATGGATCCTCTCTTTCCAACGTCTTCCAGATGGAATCCTCTTTCACAGATGATTCGTCTCCTTCCAACCAGGATCGAGGTTTGCTCATCTCCAGAAGTTGCTCTGAATTGAACGAAGCTGACGGTTCCGACTCTATGTGTACGGAAGGCGATTCATCAACGCTTCAGGATGAAAAGAGAAATGCATCTGTCTCCCATGGAAAGCCAGACACTGGAGTTCGTTTTGCCATGGCCAAGCATCAGACTCCATCATCATCAACAGCAGCAGCAGCAGCCGTGGAAAAGGCTGCGACTGGAGACGAGATGGCAGAGGATGGTAAATCGAAGCAGAACGGGACAAAGAGTAGCTTCATCTCGGAATTGAGGAGGTTCTACGATCGCAGTTGCAGCGACAAGAAATCCGTTCAGAGAAGATTCTTCAAGGGGACGTCGAAGAAGAACAAACAGCCGACAGGTGGCTGCGAGGATACTTCCGATGGAGGCACATACATCGAAGCCGATCGAATAGATCGAGACATTCTCGTTTCAAACTTATCAGAACCAATCACATCCAACATTGATTCCACGGCTGATGAGACAAAGAATGAAACGGTGTTGATGAAAGACGTTTGCGATGTTCAAGTGACACAGCCTTGTAACCTGGACGACTCGACGGACAGCAACGCAACACCTGCTTCAGAGGATGTGAATGAGAGAAGATCCCTTACGGTTGTCATCGGGGACAATAGTGAGAGGACAACGGTTGTAACGGAGGAGAACAATTATGGCACCGTAGCAATTGATTCCAATGGCAAAAGTGAGAGAAATATGAGAGCTTCCAGAGAGGTCGAGGTAATCATCGAATCAACAGGTGCGCCTGAGGTTACTAAGACTGACAGCGCGGTTGAAGCCTTGAACGGCAGAAGGTGTTTGCATCCTGATCGTGAGATCGAAGGTGTCGCTAAGAATAAGAAGCAGGTAACACCGGTTCCGTGGCGGAAGCCTCTCTCTCCTCCTCCGCCTCTGGCCGTCTTCTCCGCTTCCACCAGAGACCCTCCTCCTCCGCCGGAACAACTCCACTGTAAGGCGATCGTCGAAGAATGGCGTCTTCCAGAGCCTGCAGACAATCGGATGATTGGCACAACAGGTAGGATCTGCTTTATTAGATTACAAGACCAACAGGTAAACACAGGTGCATACAATCTGAGAGTGTAGTAGTTTCAGTTTAACGACATTGTGTTATAACAAGGATCATTAGCGTCGCCCTCCTCCTTTATCTAGGCTTGGGACTGGCACTGTCAGATTATAAACAGCGGCCGAGTTAAAGCGTGATGGATAAACAAAATTTGCATGATGTCGGTATATTAAAATCCTAAGGTAGGTCCATGTAAGGAAACACACGTCAACGGGTCAAAGCTAACAGACAAATCACTGTTATGACCATCTTCTTCATGAGTCATGACATGCATATTCGATTGCTCGTCTTTAGAAGCTATACTGACCTCTGTTTAAAATGAAGTGTTTCCCTAACCAGGCCTTTATAAAAATTATATATATTATATATATGTAAAATATATAGCCTATGTACGTACATGCATTAGAAAATTACACAGGAGGACTGTCACAGAATGACATCTTAGGGTCTAATAGACCTTAAAACCTGTTTAATGTCATGTATTGCAACGGTTAACGTGACATTTGATGAGAACAAACGCTTTGCACTTCAATATTAAGCATAGTAGAGTAGACATTGTCATGAGTTTTGATTTTCTGATGAAACACTGACGAAGGTTTTCGATCATTTGACAGGATTTATTCGACCACTTCTGTTAATCTTTTCGTTTTTTCTGTTTGTCAATTTCTAATAAAGGCAATGAGATCTGTGACGATAGCGCGAAGCTTCTAACTGGGCAGGAGACACTCTGAACAAAGAGAAGAGATCCTCCCAACGAGAACTCACATCGTTCTACTTCTTCGACCGCAGACGCCAAAGAAACCAGTCCACCATTACAAAGATAACTCTGTACTATTAAGTCGTCGGCCTCTCACCGTCCATTGGTGTCTTTCTCTCTCGCTTGTTACATTGTAAGATTTGTAGCGCTTTGCACTTCTAGGCATTTCATATGTCATCCATTGATATCATTATATTGTAACACGGTGCCAACAATAATGTTATTTCAAGAGGTGTTCTGCTCCTATACGAATCTTCTATTAGGCCTACAACACATTGCACTGATTGTAATAATTATCCGCACTGAAACATCTCATATGTACAGAAAACGATTCAGCTCAATCGACAATTAATATCGAGTAGGCCTAGTGGAGACCGGGGCAAAAGTGGCATATTTTTTACAACATATGTTATATTTTCAAAACTAAATAACATTGTGCCCCAAAACTATATGACATCATGCCACAAAATTTTCAAAGGCATGTTGGAAATTGTAAAGCTAAAATAAATACGTTGAAAATTGACTATATTTGGTAACATATTTTGCAAAATATGCAAAGTACAAATTCTTACCCAACCACCTGGAGCAAAAGTGGCATAATACTGCCACTCATGTCCCAAGTGGTGGGGCAATTTTGACACGTAGGCACTACTAAGGCAGTGACATTGGTAGCTAGACTATCTGAATTATTTATCTGACAATTAAGAATAGTAACGAAAAATGAATTCAAACTGTCAGTCGTATTCGTAATCTTGAGTAAGAAAAATTGGTAGTTAATAAACAGCATTCACAATTGCTTGTCGTCGGGCTCAATAGGGGCACAGCTTTCATGACACCAGTTAAGCATTGTTTCTTCGGGTGGGTCATTGTACAGCTCTCTGTAACAAATACATTGTAAACTGGTGTCACTCTGCGCTCTGGAATTCTTTACGGCCCTCTTCTGCTGCTGGTTCTGCTTCTGATTCTTCTGCTGTTGGCTCTTCTGTCCTGATTCTTAGCATCTGGCTTGTTCGCTTTTCTGCAGCCCAGAGCAAGTGTGAAGAAGGACAACCAGTCGTCTTTGCATGTGCCTTTAAAAAAGTTTTATGACTTTACTATTATAACATCATTCTCTTGTAGATTGAGTTTCCATCTGTTCTCTTGTTGAGCATGTTGCTTCTTATCCTCTGGCATTATAAGGCGTACTCGTTAAGATGCACAAGCTTTCCGCTTTGCTTTTGCCGCCTGCTTCGCGATCTGTACGCGGATAAGGACTGATATCCAGCACTGACACATTGGCTTTTGGTGATGGTGCTTAGCCGTGTTTGTGCTGGCAGGTTAGGAGAGAAAAATCGAGACCTGTGTCGAGATACGGCTGGTCCATCCATCCCCTAGAAGATCGAACCACAGCTGACCTCTGAGGTGCACCTCGCATCTACCTGTCGTTCCTATTTTTCGTCGACAGAGGATCATCGGTGGCACATGTTAATTTGCTATGTTGAATATCTGGTGCGGTTCAAGCCCCACCAGTTCCTCATTTAGAAGTGAAAAACTTCCTAACTTGTACTCGATTAAAACCGACTGCAAGCGCTATTCTTGTCGCCTAAGAGGTCCTTAGGCTCAGACAGTTCATTTCGCCGTTTTATGTAGTCAGAAGCCCAATCTTACTCAGCCAATTTCTCCTATCTGCTGAAAGGATGATGATCAAGCTCATCACGCTCAGCAAATTGAAAGGCCAGAGACCTCAAATCAAGAAGTGACAATCCATAAAATGACGTTGCATCTCAACAGCATGGTGACATAATATCTCTTCTTCTCGAGTACCATCGAACACTCGCTTAAACCTACCAAAGCTTATAGGTTGGGTAGGACTCAGAAGATTTCATTCGTTTAGTAAGTGAGCTCCGGGTGACTGACGCTTAGACAGCTAACCACGTGTTGCTTTGTCCATGACAATTCGCATAATCTCTTATCCACCGCTTGTTCGATTTGTCTTACGGACTTAAAGACCATCCTGAAAGACAACGCTGACAATCCATAAACTCACCGCTTCTATCATTCTCCATCAGTTCAGAGATTTATAAAGTTCTACAAAGCGCTATTCGGCTATATTGTTTAAGGAGCAGCTAAATAAATTTGAGAAAATAATAATGGCAAATAACAAAAGTGTCATTCTTGCTCCATGTAACGGTGCAAACTTATCGTGGGCAAAAATGGCAGAGTACTCTTTTGTCCCAAGCTATGCCTCGCATTAGCAGTTCTTTTCGTTATTAAAGGATCAAGCTGCGATGCACAACGTTGTTTCACTACAAAAGACGTATTTTATAACGTATAAGAAATAAAATATAAACTTTGCCTCACCTAGCAGAGAACATGGACTGATCAAATTCTCCTGAAAAAAATTACCTCTGACAAAAATCTTTAAAATTAAAACAAAAATAGTTGCGACAGTTCAGAATATACTGCAGAATATAGTTTTCCTCTGTGTTTTGTATCACATCCGCTCCTTAAAATGAACGGTAAAGGTTCGACAGCAGTGGCCGCTTTCTGGCGATTAGAGAGTGCCACTATTACTCAACATGCACCTCTTGCCCCAGTCTCCCCTAATTAATTATTTATTTAACTAGTTAACGCATCGCGCGAAAAATCAGTAAATCTGCTCTAAAAGTGTAAGTGCAGAATGGAATCCGTGTACCAGGGCATATTTTAACTGTTTGTCCCACCACTGCTCGGATTTGTCCCACCACTGATTTGAGTAAATGTATCGCGCGTGAGCGCAAAAAAAATGTTCACCCTTTTTTCAATAGCAATTTTTACTCTCACCAGATATTTGTCCCACGGGACTCCCACCACTTCAAATTCACTAAAATATGCTATGCAGTGTAACATGTAAAACTATGTATTGTAAGCAACAGCAGTATAGAAAGGCTCGCAGCCACATAATTAATTGCGATGGATCCGAGCCAGAATATGGAAACCCGCTCATACTCATAGTCTCAGAAAGTACGTACAGGCCACTGACTGCCAACGCCACTAATTATAAGGACGAGATTCCGAAGCATAGAATTGCATTCTGCCAACTCTTGAATACTACAAGTTTACAAATCAATTAGACACAATCCTCTCATGATGCCAACTTATGCAGTAATTCTGCAAATTATAGGTGACAGTTTAGAAGTAGTTAGAATGATTTCATGGCTCACGACATCAAAGTTGGAGGGCAAATAAGCGTCACTACTGAAGAAACCAGTCGAAAATACATAATTTATAACACTTTTATCAGTCTACACTTATAGTATACAACGGTTACAAGATTACGCTAAGGTCTACTCGGCCTATTTTAAAGTATGGACGCTGATTTAGCTTGGTCATAGCTTAGCTTTGCATGTAAACATATTTCTGTAGCATATTAATCTTATAGAGATGCATTTGCGCAAGTTTTATGCACTTTTTATCGTTTAGTAATTATGAAAGAGTTTAAGAATAAAGAAGGCTTTTGGTTGGGAGTTTGAATATGTCTGATTTTTTCGACGACTACTGCTGCTCGACGACCAGCCACGTGAGTGCGGCGAAGAGCGTAAGTGCCGTGGTGAGTGCTAGGAAGGCAAACATGGCTTCGAAGAGAGCGAACGAGTGACTCATGACGTAGTGTTGGTGTCCATCGAATGGGAGAAGAACGAAGAAGACGACACAGGTCATGATGGCCAGGGGAACGGTGAGGACGCAGAGGGAGATACCGATCGCTGATCTCGCCTTCTCTCGCCACAGCCTCAGTCTCGTTATACGTCTTTCCATCTCTATGAGCAGAAGGATGTTCGGGTTAATCCGGAGACGGTTCTCCGTGTCTGCCATTGTGCCCACCCACCCCCCTGTGGGTCGTTCTCCTGTGATGTCGGTGGAGTGCAGTTCAGGAGGGTCACTAATGATTATAATTATAGGTCGTTGGGTTTTCCTCTATCTGCGATGATGGCACCCCTTCAAACTGTTGTATACCTCCGGCCTCACGGTGTTACTGACCAAGGTTGTTACATTCGCTGTTTGATAGTTGTCATAGTTGTTTCAGGCGATGTTACATTTGGTGTTGATTAGTCATTGGTGTTATTATATTCGGTGTAAGCTGCATGGCCATCGGAGTTCGAGGCGGTGTTACGTTTGGTGTTAACAGCCATGGATGTTGATGGCTTGATCGTCGTGATGTTGTATCGACTTCTACGAGATTGTAGTTCGCAACATGGCCATCGAAGATTTCGAACAAAAGCACAATAAGAAACATATTATATTGATATACACATATGGGTGTGCGTGTGTGCATATATGTAGGGCACCAGATATTCAACATAGCATCATATCTTTGGCCGTGCTGGGACTGATATCTGAGTTACCATTATTTGTGCCATCGGTTGATGCTTTGTGCATTAGACACCGGCGCAATAGAAAATGCTAATTACATTTATATGTCAAACGTTTGATTTTTTAAAGTTCATGGGGCCATCACCCGTTGAAGTCGAATTATATATCTCCATTGTCTTATGTCCTCTGCCTCTAATCTTATTTAATCCTGTGCCTATTCGTTTGGCGCCAATAAGTGACGTCGTCCTGCCTGATTCTCTGCTTCGTATATCTTTGATCCTGTAGGCCTACTCCCCATTCAGTCCAAACGCGATTGTCTGAGTTTTGCATCATGCAGATGTCCATAATACGATAACAGAGAGGCGTGTGTACTAAATGAGTGATCAGTTCTTTCATTACGCTGATTTGTAAACAGTGTGCCAAGATATAATGTATACTGATGAGCCTTTGTAAACGAAAATATAATGCAATGCTTTTGTAGAACCGACTTCATTTAAACTTAAACATCATTGCGTAGCTAAAACTTTCATGAGGTACTGAAATCCACTATATTATGTCTTAGGCAGCCTATATACATTCTGTATTAAATCACAGGCCGCCTTATGTACAAGTGCTATTCTTTACCTCAAGCCACCTTCAACGGTTTGTATGTGACAAACCGGCGCTGCCTGTCTGTTTCAGCTGTTGACCTTGGTTGAGTGGTATACCGTGTTTGTGTTTATGAACGTTCCACATAAGATAGGAGGGTACAGTGAATAGTGCAAAGTTCATAGGGAATTATGTAAATTTGTCAACCATCATTCAGTCATTGTAAACAGAAAGATACAGATAGACAGACTGTAAGAAAGGAGGGCATGTTTTAAATTTGCCAGCGAAGATCGCTTCTGTCGGAGTCAGCAATTTAAACTTACCGTTTTTACCACTGTTTTTTTTAGTTTAGAGCCCTACATGTTTTTATTATAAACGACATTCGTACTAATAACAGGCCTCATTGCTTTTACAATAAAGGGCAGCATTTCGACGTAGACAATACATAGGCCTACAGCGTGACGTAACGGTGACGCAAGTTTTCTCAATCTAAACTTTTCAAAAACATAAAATTAATTAATTAATCTATGCCGAGGCTATACTATTCACACTGAAATAAATTATAAGAAACCTAACAAATGCTTTACTTAATTGATTTCTACCATGCATGGTCTTTAGGCGAATTAGACCAATCTGTTAGACTAGTTAATATGTGATTTTACTTTCAACGGCCTTTCTTCAGCCTGCGGTCATGGTATAGATAGGCCTAGATAGACAAGTAAATTAGACGGATGGTTAGGCCCTAGTTGTTTGGTGTTTATGGCATTTGTTCAAACGTTCGTCTGCTGCGCTCCAGCTCGCGGTAGAAGGTGCAGTCATTCCACTTCATGGATGCGACCATCTCAGCCGCGAGGACAGCCAGCAGTAGAAACCCCGTCGAGATGGACGAATATCGAATGACGAGGGTCTGGCTGGACTCGTACTCGGCCGTCACGTCCGAGATGATAGCGGCCACGAAGGCACAAGAGAAGCCGAGCAGACCGAGACTGGTCACCATCAGGGTCCGAATCGTCAGCAGGGTCCGCTTCTGGCGATCCAACTCTCGAAGGCCCCACGACAGGCGCATGCGCAGTCTCGGGTTAGGGAACAAAGTGGCCGGAAGTGATGGGTTGACGCGCGACATGACTTCCGCTGACTCACGTGATAATTACGACTGTCGGCGAACCTATGATGATCAGAGAACATATGCAGATACATTAAAACGACAGTTTAAGTTGCGCCACATAATTGAATTTAAAACTTTTATTGAAGCTCTTTATTGAACAGCAAGCATAGGCGCCGATTCTCTTGGAGCCTTGGGTGGCACCCTGAGAGAAAGTTCAGTGGGTGTGTCGCACACCGGAAGAATTCGAACCCACTGTGCAATAAATTTGCAAATGTCCTATATCAGACAGCCTATACACACACAAATTTCGGATCATGTAAGCAGTAAGGTTGCACATCTGTGTCAGTCACCGTCACGTGAGTTTCGAATACTTTTTCTAATCACGTTACCCTTAACAAGAAAACGATTTTCTTTCTCGGAAAATGCGCAAAACTCACCGACGGCAATGTAGAATATAACAAATTTCCCAGGGTAGAACCCATGCACCCAGAGAACAAAGCAAAAGTCGGCGCCTATTACAGCAAGCGATAGTGAAGTCATTCATTAGGTATCAGAATGTCTAAAAACAATATTTTATCAGAAATTTGGTGACTATGTTAACGGGGCTTGAACTCTAACAGGGTTTCCTATAGGTTATATTTCAAGAAATGCTTACAAAGCATTTTGAACAATTACATGCTTCATCAGTTTTCCACGAATATGCAAGTCCAGTGCTATGTGAAATATTTTGTCTAAAAACATTTGCCCAGTATGGTCAAAATATAACGCCTGACTCTTCTACAAGTGCACAGTATAAGTTACTTAGCTCATAAGAAAATATTTTCGTAATAATAAAATAAAACAACTCCGTATCTCTAGTGCGCAACCTCCGTCAATATGGACTGAGTACACGTTACATAGTCAGTGAGTAAGCCAAACCGAACAAATGCGTCTTAAGCACGCGCTAAAACGCTCTATTAACGTCTGCATGTCACTCTCTGCAGAGCTATAGAAGGGATTTCCAAGCGAATTGATTGATCCACAGCTTAACAAAATCTTATGACAACAAAGGCCGTTGTGCTCGTTAGGCTGCGCTCAATCTTATCTTAGGACGTTGTGTGTCTCGATCTCGGTCTCATCCATTCCTGGCCGCAGATTTCTTGGCTCTGCTGCGCAGGGTGACCTGGTTGTTCCATTAACCAGAACATACACAGTATATCTCAGAAGCTTCACCGTGGTCGGTCCAACTTTCTGGAATAGGGTACCTAGTAGGTCCTAGTATCCTACGACGTGGGCTTCTGGGTCTCTATTCCGCAAGCATCTTGAAAACCGTTTTATTCGATCCTTGTTTTTCTTATAGGTCGGGAGCGCCTCTTATTAGTTTCTCATTGAAGAGGTACCATATAAATCTGTATACATTACATTACATCGTAAAACATCGGCCTGTCTATGCATGCTTCAAATGAGAGTTGTCTAAGTAGATTTAAACTGCTCGATTTACTTAACTTGATTTACTTAAATGTTCTTGCAGCCTACATCGGGAAGTGCTTGTGCCTGGGAAAGGTCGAAATTTAGATCGATTTTTCTGTTTTGGCTTTTGCATGCATAGTACATTTCCACCTTTCAATACATCTTTCTTTTCTTATAGGCTTCGTTTAGATATTTAAAGTACTATATATATATAGCCAAGGTACTTGGGTACCAAGTGCAAGAAGTACTTTGGTACCAAGTGCAAAAAGTACTTGGCACCCATATACAATAAGTACTTTGGTACTAAGTGCAATTACTTTGGTATTACATATACCTGGCCAATACGACTACAAGGACACGTGTGCCAATGGCAAATACAGTCACATGTATGCGTTATATAAACACGAACACACATCTCAACACTAGCCCCATTCATTTAAGCCAAAATTTATTAGGCTTCATAGGAAAATCCATATTCGTTATCGTAAGCAAGGATTTTTATAGCTGTAGTTGAACAAGGTCTCACTGGTGCTGACGGGTCACAGAAAACAAAACGGGAACAGCAGCATATGTATAATACAGAGGAAACATCTGACGATAGACATTCGTATACGCTTTTTCGGTTGTGTGTGAGTGTGTGTGTGTGTGTGTGTGTGTGTGTGTGTTATTATATATAGGCTGACCATATTTCTGTTATGCCATACAGTATACTTCCAATCTAAGTCAAATTCAAATAGGATCTGCATGGCTCATTGGGAAGAGCGCTAGCCAATACATTTCATTTTCCCGGAAAGGACGTGTCCGGTACGTAGGGCATTGCTATCATTTTTTTCAACATATAAATAAATGAGCATCTACATTTACAAGTATTTTGAACTCTTAACTTTCACAGCTTCACACACACACACAAGCTTACCATTTTTTGCACTGCAGTATGTTTGAGTAGTTCCGTTTCAGGTAGGTTTCTTCAGATAAGACTTGACAGTTTGATGTAAGAATTAAGAATTCGTTATTGATTGCCAGTGATAGAACAACAGATGTATGGCATTCACTTAAATAATAAGATGTGAGTTTCTAGTATGTACACGCTTAGATCTAAACTTCTGGCCAGAATTAGTGCAACGACGTCATATATAGGCTATATATATATATATATGTATATATATATAATATATATATATATATCCGCATGTTAAGTCTTCAAGTATACAGGATACGTATTCGTTTCATGCTTTTCGACGTCATGAATTATTGCTTTGCTTCTTTGTGATGTCACTGTAATCGTACGTAATCGTAAAATCTGCATTGGCTCAACAATAGTGTTACTTTTTATGAAGCACTATGTAAGATAAGAATGGGTCTATGACATTTACCCCGGACATTTCCACCGGACATTCCCCCTCTGAAGTTGGACTGATGAAAATAATTTTTTACTTTAATAGAAGTTGGATTGATGAAAGAAATTCTTTTCCTTAAATAGAAGCTGGAATGATTAAACAAATTCTATGCCTATAGGCTAAATAGAAGTTGGATTGATGAAAGAAATTCTTTGCTTCAATAGAAGTTGGATTAATGACAGTTATCATGAACAATGGTACCTACTTACTGTTCGGGGAATTGTCCTGAGGGGGAAATGTCCGGGGGGAATGTACCGATACCGATAAGAATATGGCAGACAAAATGTAAGCATAGCGTTTATCATAATATAGAAACAGATAAAACAGGTACAAATCCGTATGTCTACAATACTTCACTTACACACACGCGCACACACACACACACACACACACACACACACACACACACACACACACTCACTCAAGCACGCACGCACAATGACCATCATCACCATCATCATCATTACAATATCACTCTGATTTGCATAAGCAACCAAGCTGTCCTGGAATTGAATCGAAAGCTGAAAATAATAGAGTTTTGACGCGCCTTTGGGTAAAGAAACGTCGTTTGACATGGTTGCTGAATAAGCCAGTTCAGCATTAGCAATGCACATGCGCAGTCCTTTCCGTTTTACTTCCGGGGTGAAGGTCACCGTTCACAAACAAACATAATGCTGACGTTAGCGACGTTGTTATGATCTAGTTTTGACGCAAATATTTGATATTATTCGTTACTAGTTTATAGAAAATTTCTGTATATATTATAGATCATAAACTAGGTCATAACAACGTCGCTAACGGCAGCATTCTGTTTGTTTGTGAACGGTGACCTTCACCCCGGAAGTAAAACTGAACGGGCTGCGCATGCGCATTGCTAATGCTGAACTGGCTTATTGTCCTTTCCTTGTATCTGATTCTCTGTTTCATTGGATCTTCCATTTGGCATAGGGCATAACATGGCTGTCATTATGCAAACAATGTTCACTAAATGCACTAATCTGCCTAAGTTTTACGTGTTTTTCTATAGCGCCATGGTAACCTAAACCATGACCCGCTCATTCAATGAGGACCTTCATCACTACTGGACGGAATATTCGTCATTTCGGTCGAATTTTTAATTAGACAAGAGGAATATTAAGGGTTATGACTGAATAGTTTTCTTGGATCCGCCAATAATTCTAATTGCAAGAAATCTTGTGATCTTATTTTGAAAACTCTATTCGCTATATATATTTAAATGTGAGCCGTCATTATGTTTACATTGTATGAACACTTCAAACTGTTTGGTGAGGTACGCATCGCCTATATTGTTCTTTGTATAGTGTATCCCTAGCCTATATGTATCCATACAGTATGCGTATATATATATATATACATACTGTATGGATACATATAGGCTAGGGATACACTATACAAAGAACAATATAGGCGATGCGTACCTCACCAAACAGTTTGAAGTGTTCTTTGTATATTGTTCTTTGTATAGTGTATCCCTAGCCTATATGTATCCATACAGTATGCGTGTATATATATATATATATATATATATATATATATATAGGCCTAATGCGTGCGTTGGCCTTCGATATCTGAGACTATTGTGGCATGGACGGCTTCCGAGGAAATTGCCACCTTGTGCAAATCCTCAACTTTAAACAGTGAACATCCGTTTGGTTGAAACTGAACCCGGCATCTAAAGCTCCTCCGACATTACGTATTATATATATATATATATATAATATTAATTATGTGTGTGTGTATATATATATACATAGATATAGGCCTATGATGTAGTAACACGTATGCGCTAATTAATCAATCAGTTCTTCCCATTATCACAGTCGAGTCATGCGCACTGAAGCTGAAGACATTTACTTTTTTTGAATCTGCGTGAAAACCGAACATGTGGTTGAGTTCACATGTTTCAAGTGACGATGTATTTTAACAGAGACCACCTGTTAATTTCATACCACGCTGGTCATCGGTGGCGACGTCGTCTAGTACCGTATAAATAACCACACAGGTTGCCCTTAATGCATACATTTCGTTACCTGTTCAATTCTTGGTATGCACCATCTTCCGTTCCATCCAGCCTTGACCTTGAAACTTCAACCTTTCAAAACCTCAAATACGTAGCTATACTGATGCCCTTGAATAATTCTTCTACAAGAAGAAAGGTCGTATAGAACGAACTCCTTTCACCTTTGGCGGAAGCACCATTACGTCGTGCATAATTCGAGGCAGAAAACAGTTAACTCAGTTTTGACAGATATTTGCAGTTACACACTACAGTTAACAGCCATCACTGCTGTATATGATATATCTGTATTTTCTCTTAGCATTTTTACCTTATAGGCTAATGTATAGACTATAGCTAAATGTAGCCTAATTAAAAATTACATTTGTTTGATTTTTAATGTTTCGCATGAGTTATTAATATTTTCATTGTGCTAATATTCTTCTCTGCTTCATTAGTTGCATTGGTTGAGTATTTTTTATTGTTTTTAAACTATTCACTGTTATTATAAATCCTTCCTTAGCTTTTCATGGCGTAACATTATATATCTTCATATCTTTGGGTTACATGTATACTTATTTTTGCGACTGCATAACAGCGTGCCTATTATTTCAATAAATCAATCAAATCAGTGTTGTATACATCTGATGGTGCTTTTGCGGAACACATATCGATACATGATGCGCTACGTTGATTATATAATATATATGCATGTATGTATGTATATAAATGAACGTATATGTGTGTGTGCGTGTGTGTGTGTGTAATAATATGAATATTAATACCGAACGACCATGTATCTGTCCGTGTGTCTGTCCGTGTATCTGTCCGTGTGTCTGTACGCGTGCACATACAAAAAGATACATGGTCCAGGAACGGAGGCTGCAGTGCGCATGGCTGGATCTGCTGCGGATCTTCACCGAAATTGCAAGTGACACAGTAAGGACTGGATATCATCATCAATAACTCGCAGCAGAAGACGGTCCGTATACAAGAAAAAAAACACACACAAGAAAAAAAACACACACATATGCACACACACACACACACACACACACACACACACACACATGCACACACATGCACACAGACACCCACATGCACAAGCGCATACAACCGTACACCCACAGACACAGTCACGTGCACCTTGATCTAATCGGAAAACTTCTATAGCGCATTTATTAGAGACCGATGGTCGCCTTACAAGGGAACAGTAAGCGACCGTAATCCCGAGACAGATCCACTGTCGAAATCCCAGATGTCCCGCAGAGACCATAAGACAGGATATAAGCAGGATTAAGGAGATATGTATTGAGTCCAAGTCTCAGCGAATCAGTGAACTATAGCTGAGCAGAGAAAATTGGCCGGCGATTTGTGAAGCCCGAGACCAAGCACTGAGAAGGCACTGCAGTCTGCAGGGCATTGTAGAGTATTGATTCAGAATATGCAGCTATATGTCACATGGTTCGCGCCAAATGAGAGGAATCCGTGTTACGACAGTGAGCACGTTGCTTGCATGCATGACTCCGCTTCAGCGGACTTGATATAAATCCAGATAAGTCTGCAGAGGCAATCAGATTTGGATCACGCCACCAATGACTGCGCTCTTTCCCTTCTCATTCCAGCGTTGACCTTCCTGGCACGGTTTTTCCGCTATCAAAGACTGTCAAAACACGGTAGCACTTTGGACAGTAACCTCACATTCCAATCCCACATAACAAGCTTTTGCAAATCTTGTTTCAGGGACTTCTATCGTCGAGGAATTGCTGCCAATGCAGATTACTTCGTATACCTGGAAACGATGAAGAGCCATGGTTAACGGCAAGAAACGTTATAAGTATAGACTCTAAACTTCATTCGTACGAAGAAAAAATAAGGTCTGCTCTGACCAAAGACATGTCACAGACCACAGCTGCTCTGTCCGTGGTTGCACCCGTTTTGTCATTTGCGTGACACTATATATTCAATTGGTTTGAGCGCTCACCTTGTATACCGTAGACTCGGCGTAGAGTGCTTGGATTCGAGCTTCATCTGAGACGGTTTCTATGTAGGGACCTTGATCCAGTCCTTAGGCAGAAATGCTTAGCGGTATCGGTTGATATTTAGTCATAAGATAGTAGCGCTTCATAAAATCATAAAAACAGAAATAAGAAATTTTTCGGATTTATTTACTTTGCAGTTTCATTCAAAGTAATGTACTAATGTACGAATAATGCATTTTTGTGGGAGCAATTTAAGGACAAATTTTGGTGGGCTGATCGACATGGAATAGCTCGCAAACTATAAACTTCACAAACTTTTTAACTTGACTCTTTGTAAACCTACGATCGGTAGCCTATGTAATGACTGCAATATAAGTTTTATCATTGATATCTCAGAGTCTTCAGAACTTCCGGTTCAAGATGGTGGCATGAACGTATACGCTAAATCTAACAGAGTAGGCGACTAAACAATGAAATTTGAGAACGCAATCGCTATGTGAAGTTACTATCCATAAACCGTTAAGAAACACTGTAGGAACTTACTAGCGTTGATTGAAACTGACAAATTAAGCCGAAAAAGGAGGACAGAATGATCGAAAGGTCGATCATGAAGAAAAGGTTCGAGGCGATAATCGACGATGAGTAATGGAGGCCCTAGGTAATAGACTGTCCTCGAAACTGGCTTCTATCGTCGAGGAATTGATGCCAATACAGATTACTTCCTATACCTGGAAACGATGAAGAGCCATGGTTAGCGGCAAGAAACGTTATAAGTATAGACTCTCAACTTTAATCGTACGAAGAAAAAATAAGCTATCTAACGCAGAAAAATATGACTTAATGGTGCGACTTGAAAGGCTGACAACCTAGTGAAGAGCACATAATATATATATATATATATATATATATATATATATATATATATATGCGCCGACCAGAAACTTCATTTTCTGAGATTGCTTTCAAAGAGGATCACATGAGTCGAGAATGATACAAGGCCATCTGTCGACGATTAGTTACTTCCTACTGCGAGAAACTTGGCGTCGGTCTGACGAAACAAGATATCTCCACGGCTCATGGAATAAATTGTTCAAGGAATGATTAACACCGACCAATAATTGCACGATTAGAGAATCGTCGAGAACTTAATGATACATATCCCTAATACGATATTAGATAGATATATAAATTTATAATACGTTATATTCATAATAGGATATATATTATGTAGCCTCTATATATTTATATATATATACATATATATATATATATATATAACGCAATTCCATTCGACGAAGCTTCGAACCGACATCTCGCAGTTGAATGCCAACGAACATCTCTCCAAGAAGAAGGCTTCGGAGATTTCTCAAACGAGACAGTTATTACGAAACAAGCATCGGGATCTGGACAAGAAACGACCAGGCACACATGAAGTGTAGGCCTACGACATCAACAATCGAGAAGCCTTTTCAGATTGATTCAATCGACGACCAGCTAAAAGGGTGATTAGCATTCATTCTATATTGTTCTCAACTTCTCCTAACTATGTTCAGTGATCCGATCTCTAAAGAAAGCTGTTGCACTTTCTGTCACTGTCTCCATCTCATTATGTATGACTTCTTTCATTCTTCGGTGCATATCTAAACCAATGAACAGTGACAATGTCCTTTGTTTTTACACGATATGTCTATTTCTCATAATTAAAGAATTATCAGTGTGTAATAAATCCAATTTCTGCATTAGTTCATCTTTAAAAGCAGATTGTAATAATCTACAGTGGTACTCTAAATATTGTATCATATACATATATATATATACATATATATTATTATTACTATTAATTAATTAATTAATTAAATTTGTAACACGCGCACGATCACAACGAAATGTGAATCTGATGCGTGGATATATATATCCGCCAGAGGAAGATGCAGTAAGATATCCAAGTGCTTGAAAGCCAAGGAGAAACAGTGAGTTTTCAGCCACTTGTTGAAGGAAGGAAGTGCTTTTGAGCTACGAAGAGAGAGAGAGCGGAAGTCGATTCCATTCTCTGAGATGTATATAATGGCATGGAATGCACGCGAGCGCATAACTGTGCTGCATCGGTGCTCAGCTAAAACACCCGTACTTGATGATCGTAGGCAACGAGGAGGAATGTAAGGAGTTAGTAGTGACTGAAGGTAGGAAGGTGTCATTTTTCAAGCGATCGTACTTTCTAGAATCATGTGTGCACTACCTGCCTATGCTGGATTTCTTACCACACACGATACTGCACGCACTAATGCAGCTCTGAAAAGTCCTTAAGATGGCAAATATGTGGGAAGAAAATGAAATATGCTGCAGAAGAGCTCGATTGCTCGATCAGACAGGAAACTCCTCCAAAAATTGCAGTTCCTCGGCCACTACCTGCATCAGCTCATGCCACCTATTGGTGAGGACAAGTACTCACTTCGCAAGGGAGGGCATCCTTTCTAGCTGCCTATCGTTAAATACAAACTGTTTTAAAGTAGTTTTGTTAATCGATGTAGCTTTAGTTATATTTAGTTGTGTATGTCTATAAAATCTGCTCCTGTTATAGTCTATTTCAACTATATGCATGCAATCATTGTATACAATGTAAATGCATGTGTACTTGTCAGATGCAAATAAAGGTTACTTGCTTACTTACCTATATGTTCCCATATGATTATATTGAGAATAATGATGAGCTCAGTAACACCACAGCGCAATGTGAACCTGTAAATGATGCGAAGGATGCTATAGGTAGACATGATAACCTAGTATTTAATCCCTCCAGTATTATTATGAAGAAAATCGTTCTCTGTCAAGTAACCCAGCTCGTGACTCCGAAAATAATTGCCGTGATGTCATAGCATATTTGGTAGTGTTTTTTCAGCAGGTGCATATGCTTAGGTGACATACTTTCTTCCTGACTCAGGTGCAATACTATAATCGATTTGCTGCAGTGCACCTTAACTGCAGAAGCATTTACCACAAATTAACCAACATTGAGTAAATGGTATACGGATGTATTTATCGCAAATTATGCAACATTCATTAATGCCACACGGAGGTATACTTATAACAAATTACCTAACATTCAGTAAACCTATAGAGAGGTACTATGCCTCGGCTATTTGTTACAAATTGTCCAACATTCAGTAATGTTCTACCAGTCTCGTTACAGCGTTTTAGTTGTTGCAGAAACTTGACTTGATCCACTCAGGTTTAGTCTTGTGTTTAATTCTTTTTACAAATACTCGTTTGCGTCTGTTACCTTCTGTCATAAATTTATATTAACATTCATAGTCCTCAGTCTGTCAGTATACAGTATACGGCTAATGCATTACATTATTATGTAACTATTTGACATACCGGATTGCCTAAGAAGTCTATAGCAAGTGGGCAAGCCAGCCGATTAACGACTTAATCAGTTAATAATAGTCGAGTTATTCGTTAGATTTTCTTAGCGACTCTGACTTCGGGGTCAGGTCGAAATAACCACTGAACCTGTCATTCTTCGAAAATATATTTCGCAAACACGTCTGCGTGAAAGACAAGAAGTCGCTAACGGCGCTATATAAATCACATCTCCAGGTAATGACCTGTTGAGAAGTCGTGCATTTGTCTGAAAGGTCTTGGGAATAACAAGAAGAATAGGTCGCCGCCGTCGTCGCACTCTTTGCATGTCTCACGGAGGAAGTGCCTCCTTCTTGCCTGCAGCAGCAGTCGCAGTCGCAGTCGCAGGCGGCCTCCTCCTTCTCCTCGCAGGGCGGCCTCCTTCTCCTCCTCGCCTTCTTTCTACGGATGCCTCCTCCTATTCGGCGGCAGTCATTAGTCTTTATATCTGCGCTGCGTCATCCTCGTTCGCGGTGTGTTCGCAGAGATCTCTTCGTTGAGGAGGCGACTGATATCATGCCATCTCACGCACTTCCTTGCATACAGCTTCTATTTCTTCAATTGCTACTTCGTATTAAGCCCGTCTATAGGTTCGTCTGTCTGTCTGCTTTTGTGCTTCTTATCTGCGTGTTTGTCTGTGTTTGTCTCCGAATAAATTAATTCGTTAGCGATCACTAATTGCGTAGATCTTCGTCTGTCATTAAGATCTGAAAAATATTATTTTTCCAGATTAAGCACGAGCTGTGGTTGGACTTCTAGTGGCAACCCGCAATCCCCGCATGCCTATCTAGATCTGTCCACCGACACATATAGAGGCCCTAGAAACCAGCGTTGGGATAAATAGTCAGAGTGACTATTTAAGTCTATGTAACAGTAGATAGTGAACCTATTTAAATAGCATTTAAAATAGTAAATAGTTGTGGACTATTGCAAACACCACACAACTATTTAAACACTATTTAGCTATTATCGGTTTCAGTTACAGATAATTGTTTAGAAAACTTGGGATTTTACACTGTATTAACATTCAGTCACTATAGGTCTAATCAGCTCTAAGAAAGAGCAACTGTTAAAAGTTTAATCGGATAAGCGATTCCTTTACCTTTAGCTGACCATAATATGAAAAAACTTTAATAGTTAGAATGCTTTATTCATATTGACTACTGATTGTTTATTATATATGATGTATGTAGGCTACACCGGAATGCGGATTGCAGCTGGTTCAATAAAGACTATACTTACTTACTTACTTACTTTTCCTGGTGATCAGAATTAGTGTTGCACTATAAATTGTCTCTCTACATTGGAGCACTAGCTGGATGGAAATTCTGTGTTGAAGCGCGGAAACAATGACTCGTGTTTCGTAGACAATAATTGTCCAGGATTTCTAGTTCACGTGACGTATCATTCAGATGGTTGAAATGAAGATCCTATGCCTGCACAGTTGATAAATCATCAAAAAGTTATCACTGTTACAAACGGAATTAGAAAGCTGATTGGATGGCACTGCTTTGTCACTGAAAGCATGCAGTACTGTCACTTTCATCATTCACGTTCTCTATGCTTTCTGCAGAAGCATGAAGCATCTGTCTTTCACTTCCGGGTTTTCAATCCAACTGAGTCTGAATTTTGGATGAAAAACTGCTGTTATGGGAAAATTCACTATCGTCAAAAAGACGTCCAGTACAGCATCAAGAGGTTTCGTCTGTGTAGCCTAACTGGTACTGCATTTAACTTGATTTTCAGCTTCTGCAGTGTGGACATAACAAGCCCAAGGCATGACTCCTTGTGATCTTGGAGGACATCTAATGCAGCCACAACGGGTCACTATAAACTCTATATTATATTCATGCGTACATACAGTCATGTGTATATTGTATTGTATTGTATTTAAAGATTTATAAAGCGCCTCTCACAGTGCACACCAATCAGAGGCGCTTCCATACACACATCAGAACATGTTTATTTGGTAACCAACTCAGTACATGTTGTAATCACATCACGTTTTTACAAATTTTGTCATAACATACATACATATATGCGTACATGCATGTATATATGTACTCAGTTGTACTGGTTGCATCTCCTCTTGGCTATAAGAGAAGTAAATGTGAATTATGTCTATTCAGCAGTTCAATTCTGATTTGAATCAGACCTACTATGGGACGTCGGTCAGCAGCCATTGTCTGTATTACACTGACAGTGAGCTAAACAAAAAGAGTGAAACTAAATTAATATCAATAAATGTAAAACCCTGCATCAAGTGTTTCTTTCAAAAAGGTTCTGCTCTTAAGAATGACCTTTATGCATTATTGCGTAATTTGAAATTGGTCATGATTACCTTACACAGAACGCGGTTCTACGTCGGATACGGAAGTGCTAATTGAGTGTCCACTGTCCAGGCTACAAGACTGTAGCCAGATTACGATAGATAGGTCAAAGAGGAGTCGTGGCCTTACTAATTGACTTGAATATTGACTTTGAAGTCATACATTTCTCAAACTGAGTCGACTTCTAGCGTCTAGTTGCAAAAACAAGCTTAGCAAACAGGCAGATATTACCGTATATATTATATATATGTATTATGTAATACATATATAAAAATTATATATATGTAGGCTATATGTATATATAAATGTGTGTATATATATAAGCGCTGTCTACTAACTCTACTGATCCTAAATGGATCTCCTAATAAACTGTCATGACGGTCTCGACGAGATCTTGTCTAAAGTTGCCTAAATGTAAAACCAATCTTATTAGGCTATGACTATGTGGTGATTTTAACTTTGACCTTCGTATAAGTCAAGCAATGGACAGATTTATAAATAAGTTAATTGCCTGCACCTTTCGACCAACGATGGATATAATTCATATGGACAATATATTCAATGATGCTTTTGAGTCGAGCGATAAATGTGGAATATCATATACTGACCTCAGTCAGCATCTTCCTATTTTTCTTATTTAAAAAAAATCAGTTCGTTAATGGTTGGAGTAAAATAATCTCCTGTGGCAAACGTTTGAAACAAGTTTCGAAAAATCCACAGTGAGAGCATGATACGTAGTCCTGTGTCCTTTTAAAGCCCATTATGTTCTGCATATATATGAATTACAAAGAATATTTATGAACTTATTGGTTCTCTATTATGTCAAGTGCTTATAGGCAGTTTGCAACTCAATTACAGCCATGCATGGCCTTGAAAGTCCTCAAGTCATGCAGAAAAACTTAATTATGTAGAAAATATCTCACCACTCGAGCGTCATTAGGCAAATTTCGAAAGTACACAAGTATATTGTCTAAAATCCTCAAATTCAGTGATGAGGAATAAGTAATGAGCCAAAAATTCATGCATGCACAAAATAACTAAAACCACATAACTTATGGAAAATTCTCGAAATACTTCCCAGAAGCGTCCGAGATGATACCCTAGCAGCAGAAGTGTCAGAAAGTGGAAAGATAAATGTTGGAGATCCTCACAAATTGGCAGAGAATTTAATAACTTGTCACAGATACGACAAAACCTTTCTACCCAAATTTTATACGGACAGTTCAACCAATACCACTGTCTCTCTGTCTGCCTGTCTCTCTCCTTATATCCCCCACTGCCTGCGATCTGGAGTTACACAGGTCTTGAGTTCGAGACCGATGCAGAATAGTCATGGGTTCTAGTTCCGTCTTGAGAAGAATCGATTACAGATGTTTCTCTGAAACTCGTCGTCTTTCCTTCCTACAAGAAAAAGCGCCTAAAAATTCACTCTTTATGACAACTGACTTTCTAACTACATTTCACTTGTACAAACTACATCTCACCTGTGCAGACTACATCTCACCTGTGCAGACTACATCTCACCTGTGCAGACTACATCTCACCTGTGCAGACTACATCTCACCTGTGCAGACTACATCTCACCTGTGCAGACTACATCTCACCTGTGCAGACTACATCTCACCTGTGCAGACTACATCTCACCTGTGCAGACTACATCTCACCTGTGCAGACTACATTTCACCAGTGCAGACTACATCTCACCTGTGCAGACTACATTTCACCTGTGCAGACTACATCTCACCTGTGCAGACTACATCTCACCTGTGCAGACTACATTTCACTTGTACAGACTACATTTCACCTGTGCAGACTACATTTCACCAGTGCAGACTACATCTCACCTGTACAGACTACATTTCACCTGCGGAGACAAACTAGTTGATTCTGACGGCATGCAGTGCGCATTGCTGTATGATAGCGGGAGTTAAAAAATGTCGTTTAAAATAATAATAATTGTTATTAATTATAATAAATATAATGAAACTAGAGACGACCGAGACACGCTTATTCTCTATGCGATTCCCTGATTGACCATGTCACGCCGTATCAGCCACAAGAATTGCACACAGCGCAATGAACATACACAGGTGTATTATATTAGATGCTTTGCATGTCACTCGTACGTGTATATCTAAAACGTGCAATGTATCTGTGTTAGACATTGGTCGGCAATATCTGGATGTACTCTGCAAATATTGCACATAATTGTAAGTAGGCCAGACGCGTGTACAGTTAAATAGGGTTCTGTGGACATGTTATCGTCTTCTGTGCATTGGTCATAACTGCAGGCTGCAGACGCAATACTGGGTCCGTTTGTAGGTGCATGTGCACTCATATATAGTTGATGATGGGCGAGCGAGTGAGAACGTGAGCAGTTGATTGAATTTGCCTCTATGGAGTGACGAGCATCCGTTTAAGAAGTAGTTCTTAAAAGCATCGGCATAGAGATGCTTCCTCCATCACTCGACTGCTGCTGCTGCTGCCTCCGATGATGATGATGATGAGACCAGTCTGCCTCCAGTCTCATTCCTCAAAGACATCGCTGCTGCTGCTGCTGCTGCTGCTGCTGCTGCTGATGTTGCTACCGCTCCAGGTAGGACTATGTGGCATCCGCCGCCGCCATCTACTTAGTAATTCCCTTTCAACGCCGTCTTTTACCTGGATGACGGTCATTCTATCTAAGCCACGAATCCGATTGCACTATAGCATAAACTATTATATAGTTATAGATCTATATAATTATACATGCATATATACATAATATACTTGCATACACATTATGTCTGTATATTATCTTTCTGGCTATTTAAATTTCGAATTACTGGGGAGATAGAGCGCTACTGTATTATAATGTCCAGATATATATTATATATATATATATATACATGTAGCATTCATCCTGTGATGTTTCTGGCCTTTGTCGTATATTATATATATATATATATATATATATATATATATATACGTATTCATCCTGTGATGTTTTCTAGCCTTTGTCGTCTTTCCGTGCACTCGTTGGGTCTTCAGGCCTTCGCCTTTCTTGTCATTCTTTCGGTTTGTTCTGGTCTTAAGGTTTTTTTCTTTCTGGAGCAAGACCTGGCTTTCTGAATGTTTCTTGTGCCAGTTTCCGTGGCCTTTGTGGCTTTCAGCCTTAGTATGGCTTCCTGTGGCTGTCATCATGCTGTTTATTGGATTCTTTATAGCCAGCTGGGTCCGAGAATATTGTTCTCTTTCAAACCATTGTATTCTAGAAATAAACGGCCAAAAAATCAGTGCAAATCATTAAAGACTGAATGGCCGGGTCAAAGCTATACCAGCTGCGGCATGTAGATAAATACATTGCCGTCGTCTTCTTTGAACTCGCGGTTCACAGTTCCACCAAAGACGAGCGCCACCCGAGACACCAACCCCACCCACCCACCCATCCACCCACCCACCCATCCACCCACCCAAATTCCACTCACCCATCTACCCACCCATCCACCCACCCAAATTCCACTCACCCATCTACCCACCCACTCACCCATGGTGCACCCAACTACCATGATGAAGACTAATCGGCCATCGAGGTGTTGCTTGAGTTTCTTAGACGACAGAACTGTGAAATAAATCGCGTCCAATCTAGGAATGGATTGTGCTGGGCCCAGTTCACCTCACGAGTCGTTTCATCGATCAATTAAGGCATTGTCGTCTCTTGCAAGCCTCCTCCTCCTCCTCCTCGCTCCTCGTCCTCCTCCTCGTCCTCGTCCTCCTCCTCCTCCCTCCTCCACCTCCTCCTCCTCCTCCTCCTCCTCCTCCTCCCTCCTCCTCTCTCCGCTCGTCACATTCCAACGGAATAAACTCTATTATAGACAGAGGCCGCACGGGTGTAAGACGCACTGCCAGCAAAGAAACACATTGGATAGGCCAAACAATTTCTAATCAACCAAACTCGTCTACTGTGCATCCACCATGCATATGTATGTATATCAACGTTTCAGCACACGATAGGTTACAAAGATGTTTAGTTTACAAAGATGTTTTGCACGCATGATACAGCGTATTGCAACACTTCAAAATGTCTGTTATGTAGGCCCCTAGTTTCGAATAGGCCTGCGACCATTCGGTAGGTTAACCAAGTTTAATTTGTTTCCATTGCTTGACCGGTATTATATCTGCGTAATTGTTTGTTATTTACTTTTCTTAAAAGTTCAATATTTTAATTTATTAAAACTTCATTCTCTCTATTTATTACATTTACTAGCATCTGATTTTTCGATTAAAATCATTTGTCGTTGTCGTTGTTGTGGTCTTTATCATCGCCATAATTATCATGAGCAACAACAACAAAGTCGTCACCTGCGTGGAATATCAACGTGGTGGTAAAATTATATTTCTCAAAGTCGGCATGGTCATCGTTGTGGCGGGTCCTATACCTTATGACCTGAGAGTTGGATCTTACTCACGTTACTGTACGATTTTTGTGAGGTCACAAGGACATAGCCTACGTTACAATCGCCACTAGGGAATGGCCGATTGGCATTTTTACCGTTTTCCGATTCCGGATAGTAACCGGATATTTGGCCGAATCCGGATTCGATCCGATTAATCAACAATATTTATTTTCATATGCAAAGCTATAATAATTAAAGCTAAACGAAGAGATAATTCAAACGAGAGTTTATTCACTGTCACTGAACTATTTCATTATTTTACACGGATTTTCAATGATAAAGATTAAAGATTACCGCAGGAAGTCGCCAAAACAGGTTAATATTTCTGTATTAATGAAAGAAGAAATTGTTTTGGGCCAAAAATATAACTTCTTTGGTATATGGAACCTTGGAGTCTTGGGATCCACCGATTCCGATTAATGCCGATTAGTGAAAAATCCGGCCCGAACCGATTTCCGGCCGATTAATCGACCCTTCCTTTCCCTAGTCGTCATCACCATCAGTAGCAGTAGAGGGTAGTACCGGTAACAGAAAGAACAACAGCAACCTGTGATACTGGTATCAATGCATAGCAGATATATCGTCTTTTCATAAGCACATTTTGAGAGATGAATTCATCTCTGATTCTGCCGAATTCGGTCGTCGTAGCAACAGCATCAGCAGCAGCAGCAGCAGCCGAGGGCAGAAACGTCAGCAGCAGCAGCGCATTCGATGATTGGCATCGATAGATTATGCATCTCTGTGTTTGTGCGTGTGTGTTCGTGACATATGAATTCTGCCGATGCACTCCTCATAATCTCTCCATCGCAGAAAGCGTATAGAAATAAGACTTTCGTCAAGGATAGAAGCTCTTGCGCATGCGCGATTGACGCTGAGAATATCTGTTGGTGGTGATGATGATGACGGTGCCGCACAGCCGTCATCCTCCATCCTCAACCCGGCAGCTGAGATGCGGCTTAGGCATCTGCTGAGAGAACGACAGACTTCGTCTAAGGTGGCTGCTGATCGAAATCCAGAATGCAGTTGACCTTTGGAAAAAGGGTGGCTTGGTAGAACGGAATTAGGACAATCAGCGATATTAGATTAGACGAATTGACACAGCGAGGGTAAATTGCTACAGGGCTTTACCATTAATTGGCGTTAATGGTGTTAATTGCCCTTCAACGGATATTCTGCCATATTAGCTGACATCATCAGGCGGAAACTGTCTGTCTGGACTCCAGGAAACAACCATTGATATCGGCTTAATTGACGTGAAAGGTTTGAACATTCAATTCAATAAATTGACCTCAGTAATTTAAAAATGTAATGCTAACTATAAAATATAATACTAAATACTAGTTTATTTTTCTTAAATTTCAATATTTAAATTTATTAAAACTTCGTAATCTCAATTTATTTAGGTATTTACTGGCTGCTGATATTCCTAATAAAATAATTTGTCAGTGTCGTTTTGGTCATTTATCATCGACATTATTATCATCAATATCATACTGCGTACTCATACGCAGATAATACTGATTTTCAAATTGCTAGATAAAGCATACTTGTTGTACATTATTATTCTAATTATTATTTTGTTAAATTATTACTAGCGCGGGTGTCCGGCTTCGCCCTGGTTTTCTCCCAGGCGTAATTTTTCACGGTTTCGGTTTTCAGGTCACTGATTAAATGTAATAAGAGTATAATGCGCTAACAATAATAGGCATTGAGCGTTGTCAACTGCCGAGTCCGCCGTATTTTTCAGGGCTTCGCCCTGGTTATTCCCAAGGCTTTCGTGTATTCCTACCTTTCTATTATCATGTGACTTACTAAAATTACTTTTTCAGGGCTTCGCCCTGCTTTTGTTCCAAGCTTTCGTGTATTCCAAGGTTCCGGCCTGGTTTTTTCCCAAGGCTGTCGTGTATTAGCTACCCTACATATAGTTCCCGCTTGATTTTCAAAGTTAGTCCCGCTTTCGTATGACGTGGTCCGTAAAGAGAAATGGCGGGGTTGATTTGTCACGGGTTTGAATGTAGACATAATATGTGAACTTAAAATGTTCGTATCTCGGAATCAAAACTACATTTTGAACTGAAAATAGTTGCGTTGACCTAGAAAATTCTCAGGAGAACGTTGTGTAAAAATTTAGGGGTGGGCAACGATTAAAATTTTTAATCGAAATTAATCGCGCGATTAAAATTTTTAATAACGCGATTAATTTTTAACGCATGTCACAATACAGCTACTCTACCGACTCTGAGTAGTTACGTTGAATATGCGCTATATAAATCCTTGCAGTCAATAAACAAAAAGCAAACATGCTTTTACTACTTGTTTTTACTTTTTGGGTTTTTACTCCAAAGTTTAAAGTTTAAATTGAGCGGTTTTATAAAGAATTGTTTAGCGCATTGCTAGAAAATAATTGGGCGCAATGACAATCGCGTTAACTGCGTTAAAAAAATTTAATCGCGTTAATTAATTAACGCATTAATCGCGTTAATAACGCGTTAAATGCCCAGCCCTAGTAAAACGTTGATGCGCTATATATACTGCCCTAAAAAGCCAAAACGCAGTAACTATGACTGTACAAAGAAGGGAGTTACTGCGTTAAAACATTTAATCGCGTTAATTAATTAACGCATTAATTGCGTTAATAACGCGTTAAATGCCCAGCCCTAGTAAAAATGTCATATGGATAATAGTGTTGCAATCGAGAGTTTTTTGTGGGACAGACAAATAGATACAGACTTTCAGCCTTATAGTTGAGATAGTTTAGATTATTATTAGATTATTATTGCTATCCTTATCTTCATTATGAATATGAATATGAATATCATCATCATCATCATCATCATCATCATCATCATCATCATCATCATCATCATCATCATCATCATCATCATCATCATCATCATCATCATCAGCATCATCATCATCATCATCATCATCACCATCATCATCATCATCATCATCATCATCATCATCATCATCATCATCATCATCAACAACATCATCATCATCATCAGCTCGAGAAACATCATCATCAGCTCGAGAAACTTCAAGCCATATTACATCCCGTTTGCTCGTACCAATAATAATATAGTATCAATAAAATGTGCAGGTCCAAGAGCATGGAACAGTATTCCTCCCGATATTCGTTCACTACCTTCCCTCCAGCTGTTTAAACGTAAACTTTCTACCCACATCCAACGAGGAACCTAACACACTCATAAGAGGGGATGACCTGCATGGTCACCGTAAGGGGAGTGTGCACTGTGCAAGCTATGTCATCATATTATGTGCATAATCTCTAATTTTTCTTAGTTTTCTTTAATTTTCTTTAATTTCTAATTTGTTTAGTTAAGATAGTTAAGAATATATTGCCTAGTTTGTGAATTATCATAGTCGGCCGTAATGCTTTCTGTTAACTAATTTGTCTCAGGTGGCCCTGGCTTGCGGGACCTTCGGCCCCTTTTGGGTCTCCTGGGCATACCGACAAATCTCGAAAACAGTTTCATGTACTTACGACCTGTATTTTAAGTTGGTTGCTGAATAAAATATGTTATGTTATGTTATGTTATGTTATGTTATCATCATCAACATCATCATCATCATTATCATTATCAGTATCATGATAGGTTTATTTATTTTTTATTACTTATTATTGTTATTATTATTATTATTATTATTATTATTATTATTATTATTATTATTATTATTATTATTATTATTATTATTATTATTATTTACCCGAGGTAGACATGATCCCTCGGGTTTTACAAAAACTTGTTTGGAGACAAAATAGAGATACACAGGGTTGTCTGGAAGGCTACGTCTCCCCTAGATCCGGCTCCGCTACGAAAAGCCACCGAGTTAAACCGTTGGATAGAGATAGGTTGCAACAAGACACAGGTCTCTCTGCAGCTGTCTCCTGTGGACAGCGTCAGGTTGCGGTCAAGGTCTGATAAAACGTTTTTGCCAGTGATGTTGATTGGTCCTAAGGTCTCAAAGGCTAGAGGCACGAAAGAGTGCCTGTCTAAAAGAGCACAGTGTTTGGCATTTTTCCTCTCCGTGGCGGAGGCCACAATTTGCCACGCATTTCCTTAGGAGATATTGAAATGCGAACTACTGTAGAAGTTCGAATTCAGTTTCCTCGTGTTTAAAATAGAACTGTAAAAGGCAGATATGTAATTTTCTCCAAGGTATACGAAGAATGCCAAGCAAAAGCAACTGCCTAAAATTTCAACAACAAATATCGCTTTCGTTGTCAAGTTCAAGAAATATTGTTGATTTTTAAATAATTAATTAATCTGTCTGGATAACAAACATGTAGACCAACTATGGTCTATAGATTGGAAATAAAGTAACTTTATTTTTTCCCAAAAGTGTCTGGAGGTTAGTCATGACCCATTGCGCTCTATAACACATGACGACCTATGGCCACACTAGGCGTATAGTTCGCTGAGCGCAGTCAGTAAGGCAGAGAGAGATAGAAAACATCTCCAATGGCCGCGCTACTTCTGAAGCGGAACACAGCTGGCTTTGATCGATAAGTTCACAGCGCTCTAGCATCAAGTGACGTAGAAATCGCGAAACTGCTATCACTCAACAGAGTAACCGCTAAACAGATGAGCACGCCATTGCCATTATAAGCCAACCAATGCAATCCAAACAAGACCAGCTATAAATTTCGCATTATGCCAACAGAATACTCAATGCTTCTCTCTGTGTCCAGACTTGGATTTGTGAAACTTTGGTTGGATGCACGCAGATCAGGAGAAAAGGTGCAAAGTGTCCACAGTTTCCGACGATGGGCATGCGACCGTCGCAAGTTCCCAAATGGGTTGTTCCTCTGGACACAATTCACGTTCTGCTTCAACGCATTTATTATGCATAAGAAACATTAACGTTGAAACGCTTAGCATTTCGAGTAATGCAGAAAATCACAGGCTTCTTAAGCAAATATACAATCCCCATGCATCAAACAAAATGAAATAATCGTAATCGTAATCACAAAATTCCACTCGAAAGCCAAGCGCAAGGCACCGGCTTGTTCACGAGCGCTTAAAATAGCAGATTTCTTAACTTCATCTGTTATCTGCTCCGTTGCAGATAATAACTAAAGTTATAGATGAAAAATAGTCTTTTCTAATCTAACGCTATGTGCCATGTAAAAGAATTTCATTTGGGGTTACCGGGATCAGGCACTCAATCGAGGCACTAACCCCTCTGACCCCGTGCAATGGGGTCCGAGGGGTTATAGTTTGAGAATCGTGTTTCCATTAGAAACTTGGCTTAAATTGCAATTGCAATTGTAACTGGAATTTATATAGCGCCACTTCATAAACACTAACCAGAAGAGTTCTCAGGACTAGCCTAACTGATGCTGAATGTCAATAGAACTGGAGCTTTATCGGTTAGCAAAAGCTGCAAAACGATACACATGAGACTAAAGGAGTTACGGGCACACACACACACACACACACACAAACGCACACACGTGAATCCTAACAAACAGATTCCCATCCAAAGTTGAAAGATGAGTTTCTGCGTCGTCGACAGAGTGCAGTGACGACAGGCGACAGTTACTTGTGCTCGCAGCACACGATCACGCTACCATCAACCATTCTCTTATGGAAGATGACGAATTCCCGGCTATTCATCGAGACGTCAGGCGCACGTAGAACAGGCATCCATCGTCGGTCGGTCGGTAAATCGAAGCGCCACCAGCGACTGACTGTCGAGGTCAAACCAAAGACCAGGTGATACTCCTTGCGGCCGAGAGGAATATTACCTGGCTGTAGACGATGTTAGTTAGTAGGTCCGTTGATCCGACACTCGACCGTATATCAGGAAGCCCAGCTCACGTTATACATCAGTCACATAGGATGAGATGATATGCGACGAAGAAAACACCGAAACCCGAAACGTAAAAAATTCGCAGCATAAACAAAGAATAAACGCGTAGGCTAACGCAAACTCATTAATGGTAAACTGAGAAGGACAATTCCATGAATATTTCCAGGAGCGATCTTCCCTGAAGGTCTTCTCTGTTTAGCCGTGGCTGGGCTGGGAGCGCCTCTGCGTAGGTTCCTTGAAGGGGCGCTATATAAATTCTCAGAACGAATGAATGAATGAATGAAATTCAAGTACAGATTCAGATTTTTTCTCTGTACCGCGGTGGCGTAGAATTATGCACGGAAAGCAACAAGGCCAAGGAAAAACTGCAGATGACGGTTGTCACGCAGACTACAGTTGACGTAAACTGTTGTATATGAAATAAAAATTTCAGCAGTTTTACACAGTCCTTATCAAATTCTTCTCTGGGCCGGACTATATCGCGTCTATTAATTTTTTTAAAGTTTGCTCTCGCGCATAGAGGCAGGAAGGTGAAAGCAAAAGGATCAAGTGCGCAGTGGACGGACAAGGAAAACGATGATGATGTCGATGATCATGATGGTGTTCATGATGATGATCATAAAATCATCTTGCCCACATACAAGGGTAGCTACGTGGCAGGTACAACTAGCTCAGAAACAACACTGAGCGTTTACGATCCAACGTCGAATTGCATTTTATTGCAATAGGCCCTCTGAATCGTACACGCGGTGAGGGACCTTGAGCAACAGTTACTCTGCTTGCTCAAAGCTCACACACTTTTACTAGGATTAGACCGTTAGTCAATGAAGCATTGCAGAATTCGGGTATATTCTTTAAATGGTGCCTGGGAAGGCTTCTCAGCAATAACCATGTGACACACATAACCAACGCAGTCTACTGACGCCAGATTTAAGTCTTTGTATCGGATTCCTTGCCAAACAAAGGGTTGGATGAAGTTCTGACATATTATCCGTTGTGGGGCCAAACAAGAGCAGACCAGAGCTCTGGTTTTAACAACTCTATGATATCTTACCCCACAAGTTGAATAGTTCAGTCGAAGCTGGACCAGGATGGCTAGCAGTGATTGGAATGGAATGGACAATGGAATGGACAATGGAATGGACAATGGAATGGACAATGGAATGGACAATGGAATGGACAATGGAAAGCTCCGGAGCAGGACACATTAGCAACATTGTAGAGTTATAAAACCAGCTTACGAATGATACTCCACTGTGAGGAGAGATAGCATTGGTAGTACGTACCACACACACACACACACACACACACACACACACACACACACACACACACACACATACGTGTGAGAGGGGTAATTCCATGCCATGCGAATTTGTAATGCAAAGTCATGACCGACTTTGACAGCTTATATTTTCATAACCACTGGCACTAGAGCTACGCGGTTTTCACAGAATGTGGAGCATGGCCAGGTGAGCATCTGGTCCAAAAATAGTTTTTTCATGTGTGTGTGTGTGTGTGTGTGGGCAGGTGTGTGTCGTCGGTTTCCAGTGTAATACACTAGCAGTGTGTGTCGTGTTTTCAATGTTTTCTGCGAGTGGTGTGTGTCGTTGGTTTCCAGTGTAATACACTAGCAGTGTGTGTCGTGACTTCTATAGAGTCACTCTGAAAATCAGCTAGGGAAAACGTACGAAACGCAATATTTAAGGGGGTCTAACAGAACTCACTCAATGGCAGGTGGTTCTGTAGGAGCATCACGAACTTATGAACCGGAGGTAGAAGTTTGAAGTGTCTCAGTGTGCTCTGAGTTATGTGTTGACCGAGCAGGAAGATGTGTTCTTTACCCCCATGAAAGAACCCTCCGGTATATTTGGAATGGGTGTGAGCGTGAGGGACGTAACTAGCGTTGGACTTGGGGGGGGCTTAAGCCCCAAACGAATCTGAAGCCCTTAAAAATGAATCAAACCCCCGGCTCCACTATAGGCTCGGGCTACCGCAATGGCCATGTTCAAAACTTAAAGCCCTCCCCCCCAAACGAAAAGTCCTACTTACGTCACTGGCGGCGTATTTGAACCCATACTCGCATGGAGAACCAGACTGGAAGCCACGTGCAAACAAGTAATATGTCCCACCACCTTGCCAATTTGGTATGTATGTAGCCTATGTATATTCGTTTAATTGAAAAACCTTGTTGACACACCGCAACAAGTTACACAGCAAACATAATAGCAAATAAAGCGAGCAATACAAAAATAAGAGATAAATGAGTAAAACAATGATCACTAGTCAGTGATGGTTAAACTACCAAAGGTTCCGACGACAAGTCAGGGATCGTCCACTGGTAAGAGGCTCGTGGAATAACAGTCCGATCGTATATGGATAGATGTAATTGACGTTCGATCGAGGTTGGAGGCTGTGCAGACTTCTGACAAAAGGCGGAAATTGTGGTTGATAGTACTGCTCGGTACTCGGTAGATGGCGCGGACGAAGTCAGTGACGACTTCGACGCCAGTGGGTTCGACAGTCCGAAGCGTTCGATCATCGACGACGCCGGCCACGTCGAAGGCGCTCAACAACATCAGCTGAAGAGAATACATCCGCAGTAAACTGAAACTGTGCAGGAACGAGTCACTGGGGTCGGCGATGTTAGCTGCTGTCTCATGTTGCCGAGCGCACTCTTCCTCGAGCCGACTGGCAGCGAACTGTAGATGGCAGCAGTGATAGCAGTAGCGTTGATCGTAGTACTCCATGCTGGCTCTATCCATGTCGTACTGTTCGCCTAGTCACGCTTCAGTGAACCGTGACGGCTACCTTAGCCTCAACGTTCAGCCACTAAACTTTCGAAATTGATGGATTAAACTCCGAAATTTTCTGCTTCATCAACTATTCCACGAACAGACGAGCGTTATCCAATAAGTCGTCGCTAGAACCTCGACAACTGACTACGAAATCCATAAGAAAACACGCATAACATGTGTGTAATAAAACACTGCGCGTATGGCAGCCTATTAGGCGCCCATCCCATCATGATCATCCCTAACCTGGAGCAGGAAGAGGTGATCTCAATACACCTAGTAGCCTACCTTGTCAGATCGACCACTGCCCAGCTCTTAAGGATGAGCCCCTGAACAAGAATGGACCCCTGAAGAATTAGAGGCAGCTCTGTTACTCGCACTGATGGGAATACAGAGGGGAAAGGAACGAGGAATTTCCGTTGACATTTTTGTCTTACGACATTATTAAGTAGTGTTGTTAATTGTTAGCCTATAGGCTACTGGTGGTGGTGGTGGTGGTGGTATAGTTTTACTGTGTCTGAACTAGAGCTGTCAATTAATCGCCGTTAACGTGAGCGAAAAACACATTACATTTCTTTACAATTAAAAATTTTCCACACAACGAATTCTGTTTCTTGCCACAAACTCTTGTCGACTAATATTAACGGGATAACAATTTACCTAGAAAATATTCAGGGTTGACATTCATATCTATAATCAGTGTTGCCACTCAATAAAAATAAAAAACCCAAGATCAGACGATAAAAAAAACAAGAAAACCCAAGGTCAGTTTTTCAGCAAACTTTTGAAACATTAAGGGGATAATAACATAATAATTAATAAATCATATATTATAAATGATAAATATTATAATATAATGCAATTAAACCGGTTTTTAAAATAAACTTTTTGTTCTATTGGTCAAAATTTGAAAATGTTAATTGAAAATATGACGAATTAATGTAGCAATCAAGTCATATGATTCAAATGAAGTTTGTTTATTTAATTTCAAATTTTCAAACCTTAAAACGCTCAAATGTTTATTTCAATACGCCAATAACGTCATAAACATCTTCTTCTTCAGAAGGAGGTAATGTAACCAAAGTCGACCCCAATAAGTCGACCCCAGTCGACTTGGGCATCCCAAGTCGAGTCGAGTCGTTTCTGCTTAGCGCAACTGACCCCCAAGTCGAATTTGTACAGAAAAGTGACCTCAAGTTGTTTTCTTCACAAGTCGACTTAAACCGACTTGAGACACAAACAAATCTAAATTTATCTCGCAACACTAATGCTCGTGAGGCCACGGCGGTATTTAAGCAGTTGTATATTGTTTTTAGTGTGAACGAGCGTTTTTAAGACCTAGTGTGTTAGGGTTATGTCATGACAATACACCTGTATGTAATTATATATGTATAAACATGATCTAATTGAGCGGGGGGGTCAGCGCCGTTTGTCTTATGTAAACATTGACTGAATATAGCTAATTGTACTGAGCACGTGCTAATATAATATTAATAGCGCGGGAAAGGTTAGAAATTGCTGATTATAACAGTCGATTTGAATAATGCAGTAGTCTTAATACAGTAGATAGAGCTGTATATTGAGAGTGAAGTGTTAAGAAATATAGTTGATTTATGTTGTCGATATATATTGAATTGAAGTGTTGAAGATAAAAATTGATTTTCATCTCATTTGAAAGAGTAAGAAGAAATATCCAAACCGCAGAACGGTACTGCGATATCATTTTGTATTATCGACGCCGGTTTCGTCGGTTGGGCTAAGCAGTTAGGCTACCTACTTATTTTTTATCGGTGTCGATTTATCTATATCATGATTTATTATATGTTAAAGCGTCACACGTACGTTTCATAAAACTGGTGAATCGAAATGTTAATATAAATGTTAGCACGTCTGCCTTATCAAGAGCTGAACGCGCGCAAATCAATGAACTTTTAGTCGTCATTGAATTCGACCCAAAGAAATCTGGATCTCATACTAATCAATCGATCGTTTGGCGCTACTTTGGTGCACTGCATTAGTCGTTTGCAGACGGAAAAACTGTTGTACTAGACAATGATCGACTATATTGTCGGTGAGTGGTAGTACTGTGGGATGATACGCATGCATTGCTATTTGAATGACGTTAGTGGCCAAATAATTATGACAACAGAATTAAACTGTGTCATTATAACACGCCATTCAGTGCAACCAGTCCGCGGTCCGCTGCAGATTCTTCTGTTAACCCATTAGAGCATTACAAACTTGTTCAGGCACAAACACAAGCAGCTTAAAATAGGCCTAATAAGCAATTTTATTCATCAGACCTGGTGTTGTGATCTCATTACTCATTAGTATAAGAAATTAATGCTTGCCAGGCAAATTGACCTGATATTTTTGTATTATTTGCCGTACGTAATCGTAATTACCATGTCAGAAGTCAACTTTAAGTCGGAAGTTGGTTGTTTTTCTGCCAAGTCGGGTCAAGTCGTTTTGACTCCAAGTTGTCGACTTCAAGTCGACCTCAAGTCACTTTAGGGTCAAGTGGGGTCAGATTGGCTGACCAAAGTGACTCCCAGGCCTAGGAGGTAATGTAACCAAAGTTGTGCTTACCTGCATTTTTGTAAGTTTTTGTCTCTCACTTTAACGCTGATGACAACGTCCTTCAGCAACATCCGCAACCAAAGACTTGGAAGGAGTCCAAGCATGGCAGTCGACACCGTCTCTAGCAATTGCTTGTTTAGCAAGTAGACGGCTGGCAACAGTTTCAGCATGCAGTTTGTTCGTTTGAGCAGTCTTGACCATATTTACCTGTGAGAAAATTCTCTCAACACATGCCGACGAGTGTGGCAGAGCCATGAGTCCACACATAAAGTTTGACAAAAGTCCGAATTTCATGTGATCATTGCTCAATTTAAACCAAAATTCAACATGAAGGAGTTCGGCTTTGGCCACTTGTTCTCTTAACGAAGGTGTCTTGGGAGTTACAAAGAACGTCTTGATATTTGTCATGTCTTTTTTAAATTCAAAATTCTTGACATGTTTCTGTGTCATTTTGTGCGCTAACAGCGACGATTTGTTTATATTCGAGAGACTAAAGTCACATACCTTGCATCTGACCACAAACCTGTCTTTAGAATCAGCTTCAATCCAATCCTTGAGCTCCGGATCTTGAAGCCAATTGTTATTAAATGACTGCTGATACCATGATTTCGTTTTTTTAGCTGGATATGTTGCACTAGTAACACTAGCAACACTGCTGCTACTACGTTTGTTGACTTTGTTTTTCTTTTCATCATAGTCCGAATCGCTGGAACTATTACTTCTATCACACATTCCAATTTTTTACTTTGATTTAATGTTTAAACTTAATTACTTAAAGTAAAAAATATAATATTTTAGACTTTGACTTTATTTCGAACGCGCAAAGCGGCAAAAGTTTGACTTCCGGAAAAAGAGCAATGATGCAAATCATGCAATCTGCTTTTAGAGCTATACTAAGTTCTATATTTAGCAATAGCATAGACCACGCTGCACAAATATTAAGACTTTTATTGATCTCGATCATCCAGACCGTAATGGACAATCTATTATCTTTGTTTTATTTTATTATCACTGTCATTTTGTACGATTTTAATTATTTTGGAGAGGAAAGTTGAATTTTTACGTGAAATATATGATTCAGTTAATAAATTAATAAGTAATTAAAAACCCAAGGAAAAAACCCAAGGTCTTCAGGAAAAAAACCAGAACCCAAGGTCGGATCAAAAAACCCAAGATCTTGGGGAAAAACCCAAGGAGTGGTAACGCTGTCTATAATCTATGGTTCTATTGTTTCGAGTTCTTGCACTTGGGTTCATCCATTTTGTACGTTCGATTGTGGTATGAAATTCAGACATTACAAATTAAGTTTTAAGTAGACCTAAAGAATTAAATGGAGTCAAGAGAAATCTATAGAAAAGGCAATATTGGACGGACAGTTTATTTTTAAAGTAGATGATACAGTCGTTTGTAAGTATTGTATGAATGTATGCATGTATGTATGTATGTATCAGAGCACTTGTATAGTGCCCTTTAAGAAACTCACAAGGGTGCTTCGCAGTGTTACCACTCTAGATTTTCGAAAAAACATATGTCGATAGATCAAAAAACATAGAAAAACATAGACACGTTTTTAAAGGAATACGTGTGGAATTAGTTAAAATTAGTAATGAAACACAGCAGTACTACTGTAGGTAACACATTTGCTACATAAATTAATCACCAGAAATCAAAAACACATACCTGTCACAAATATTATTGCTGCAATTAAGCGTAGGATGATAGTAGGATCATTGGATCAATGCAACACATTGCAACAATTGTTAAAAGGATGCATCTTCATTGAAGTTTACTAGTCCAGCTTATTTTTCTGCACGGTCTTTGCCAGTTTCTCGCAGTATCGTTTGTCACACAGCATTTCTTTCACATCTTCAACGACAGATTTTGAAAGTGTCCACAACTCCACATGTAACAACAAGCTCCTTGATATTCGATTGCTTCCTTTGGAATTAGTCTCTTTGCTACAGTGTCGCAATGTAGTCTGTCTGCTTTGTTTTCACAAGATTCATATGAGAGAAAACTCTTTCCACACTAGCTAAAGAGTGGAGCAATGCCAGAATCTGACACACGAAGTTAGACAGATGACCGTATTTTGGCTGGTTTTAGTGAAGTGCCGAGTGTTGAATCCCTACTTCATGAAAATGCCTTAAACAAATTTAAGTATTGCTTTAGGAATTGCTGAAAGAGTACCTTTTTTAACACGTAAAAGCTTCCATGAAAGAAAAACATAGATTTCGGACAAAAAAACATAGAAACATAGAAACATAGACGATACCAAAAAACATAGATCTTGGAGGAAAAACATAGGAGTGGTAGCACTGGTGGCTTCGGCACGGCTACGTATACGAGTCACTGAACAGATGTATTGCACCAAGACTGTTTATTGTTTAAGCACCACCGTAGCACCATAATAATATTATCCTGCTTATCCACCATGGCTAAAAAGTATTTGTCATCCTAGCAATGACTGGGGGAGAAAGAGGGGAGACAGACAGACATACAGAGAGAGAGACACAGAGAGAGACCCAGAGAGAGACAGAGGAGAGTGAAATCCCAATTTGTGAACAAGGTGCCTTCGTGACAGCTTGTAATCTCTCCCTTTGTCCATACACACATTGCTATTTAAAACTGGGCATTGCTAGAATCCAGAATAATTGGATAAACTTGTTTGCCTGAACAACTGGTTGCATGTATAAGAATGTGCTGCTTTCTTTAATTTGGTTATGCAGTTAAATTAGAAAAATTAAATACTGTGAAACTGCAATTCAACTGGGTTGCTAATTTTCTGATAATGCTATTATAATGTGATTAACTGTGGTTGAATGCTAATTCGTCGATCAGTCACGATAAATTTTTGATTCAAAATGAAGCTTTAGTCTGAACCTAACGACTTCAACTGTGCATAATAAGAGATTATGACAATTGTTTCATCTAATGAATTATTCAGTTATGATTAGTTGATTAATTACAGGAATTTGGTAACTTTCATCTACCAGAATGATGGCCATCCGTCCCGCGTTTCAACCAAGATGTTCACAGTTGATGTCTTGGACGTCAACGACAATCCTCCGAGGTGTCTCACCAGATTTACTGGGAAGAAATCATTGAGAACAACCACGTAGGTGCACAGTGTTTTTGTAAAAATATTTTAATAACATTTCGGCAATTATTTATGTCGAAGGGGTTTGAACCCGTAATTCCCCTAAATACGCCCATGACCCTCACCCACTACAATTTAGCACTTATACTGGTTCCAGTCTCGTAAGAAATTGTGGCCTGGACATCCGGACAAGTACGAATTTTTCAATCCAGACACATTCATGTGTTACTGAAACTGTGAAATTCAGAACTTGTTGAATTGAACACGAAAATATTGGCTACTAACGCTAAAATCTCCAACTTCGCCGGTTCGCCCAGACCCCAGCAAGAGCCCTTCCTTTGCGCTCTGCTGTAAGCCCAGATCCATACCTTGCCCCCCCCCAACCTTGAAGCTCTCACGACGACACTGGGCCAACTACAATTATTCTCATGGTGTCCTCGTCAAGTCTCAAGCCGCATGTTGTTATTGGCAACGCAAACAAGCAGTCCAAACACACATCGAAGTCTCGGAACACCGAATAGGGCCTAACCACGATAGTCTAGGTGGTTAAGTTTGAAACTAGTCATTGTGTAAATAACCAGCATGTTGAACAAAAGCTATCCTGTGAAATTTGGAAAATAGGCCTACTGTTTTGAAATGCATTGCTTTCTGAGAAGGCTAATAACCATTAACCATCAATGTACACTACACATCTTACTATTGCTGTGTAGACCTACCCTTTCCTATCAGTAGGCCTAATTTCCTAAATATCCTAGAACGCTTAACATACTTACTTATTTATTTAGTAGTAATATCCGGAATGGTGAAATGGCGCTTAATCAGTCTGTACACCTTTCGGTTATAGATTAAGAACTTCGCAGCTAAGCAAATTTTAAAAACCAAATTTTGAAATTATATAATTTGCCAAAGAACTACTTTTAACAAAAAGATGGTCTCAAAAATTCACCTTTAGAAACCCATAAATGAAAATTCTCTTCCCCGGGGGAGGGGGCTTTGACCCTTCCTCAGTGGAGTTGGAAATTGCGTAATTTTCTGGAAGTCCTGGTTGCGCCACTGGCTCACTGTAGGCCTACATGCCTATAAAACTTAAGCACTCGGGTTATAGGTAGTCGATATTTACACGTACTAAGACCGAAAGGTCGTTGCTAAGGATAGCCTGCAAACAAAGCTTATCGTTTGAACAGCATACCAAAGACTCGATAAAGACCTTTCACTTTTAAGAAAGATTCAGTTATGTTAAGCATTTCGAATACTTTAATTAAAGTTTCTATGAGATCACAGGTATGCTCTTAAACGCAATGTCTAGTAACATTAAACTAAAAACAACATGATCAATAATCCAATTATTATACACATTTTAAAGTAAATTTATACTTACAATTTTATTTTTGTATAGCCTAGCTTTAGTCACTTTACATGTAGTTGGCTAAAGGACACATTATCTGCAAAATGTAGGTACCTATGAATAAGTGTTTAGCCAAGAAACCAGTTGTGGAATGTTAATTTTATAGTTCCATCATATTCTACCATTAATTTTGTGAGGTGGGTGTCTTGTGCTGCGGACTATTCGGATGTCGTCTTTCCTCATCTTCAATGAAACGTCAGGAAATCGGAAACACGGTGTAAACTCTAGTGACAGTGGACCATACCTTTTTCCGATGCCGTTGTCACGAAATAGAGTAACCCCCATACATGAGTATCCCCTTAGCGAAATGGAGTATTCGGTTTAGTTTGCATTTTTGGCGGTTTCTAAGTGTATTCAGTCGTACTGTTTGGATTTATTGTACACATAACATTTTTAAATTGCGTATCTTTAGTTTGTAAGTCGACCTCAAATCAATTTACTTCGTTTTTGGTGATTTTGACTGGATTTTAGTCGAGGCTATCGTGATTCGTATGACGATGGGGGACAGAATGGTTTATCCCCCCGGATACTCTAAACCGGTTTATTCCATCCGGAGGGATACATTCATACACCCCCGGATAGTCTTAGGACGGATACTCTATTTCGTGATACCGGCCCCAGACTCCGAAACTGTCTTCCAATAAACGTTCACTCTGCAGAATCTGTGTTAGCCATTTACATTGTAGGAACTCGAATAAAACTCACCATTTCTTGGACCCATTTCCCCCTTAACCTGCTTCTTATTGGATATCCCTTTTGGCCTTTGATAGGACTTAGCCATTGAATTTGGCATGCACACCGACTGACATCTTGGTGTCATTGCAATGGATCTGTAGACGTTCTTAGATTATTATTATTATTTGGGTTGAACTAGGATAGGTTTTAGACATGTGATATGACCTTTCCGTTTATTATTGCTTAACTTCCAACACTTTTTGCGTAACAAGTCGCCTTTCAGATGTGACTAGAATGCACGTTGAGAATGTTGAGGTATACCATAGCTAACTAAAAGCCTGGTAAGCCAGCGTGAATATTGGCTTACATACACGTGTACTAAATTTTATGAAGGTCATTGCTTGATATGCCCGCCTTATACGGTTGGGTTATATTAAGATCAGAATGGCATCTATATTTAAATCTGTATAGATAATAAAATGTGATGCCAAAAGAAGACATCTAGTTCTGTATAATTGCTGTATGTATCAGGTGTCATTATTACGGTCAAATGCGTCAAATTCTTAAACAGAAAGCCTTAAATGTTCTGCAGCAGTTTGTTTAGTAGATTCTTCTTTTTCTTCTTTAAGAAACTCCTCGTGATCATGTGTCCCCCATCCTCAGTGAACTACACTAGCTTCCCATACAAGCCCGCATTACTTTCAAAATCTGTCTTCTAATGTACCGAGTCCACACAAACTATGTCGTCACACGTTCACTTAGAAAACTTTGAAATCGTGCATTTGCACTAGCCGGCCCAGCTGAGTGGAATAAACTGCCGGACTTTATTCGCAGGTCTTCAACATTAACGCTCTTCAAAAAGAACCTCAAGACTTATTTGTTCAAGAATTATTATGACTAGACTTTCCTGTTACGCGCTTTTGTGCAAGATTCTTTTGTTTAGGCGCGCTATAAATGTCAGTTTAATAATAATAATAATAATAATAATAATAATAATAATAATAATAATAATAATAATAATAATAATAATAATAATAATAATAATAATAATAATAATAATAATAATAATAATAATAATAATAATAATAATAATAATAATAATAATAATAATAATAATAATAATAATAATAATAATAATAATAATAATAATAATAATAATAATTATAAGTAAGACTTAGTAGGCATTTTTTATCGGATCTCGCAAATAAAATGATAGTGAGGAGGATAAGGTCCAAAAAGGCAGTGCATTGTTCATCTTGTGGATAAAAGCAACAAACTTTTATGTATTCAAGAAAAACATATTTTAAAACTTTTCAGCGAGAGGCATCACTTAATTCATTTCGGAACATAACTTAAAAAATTATTGAAAATGTGCCTTAAACGCGGTACTTTTTGTATTAGTTCGACCATTTGCGCGGATTTTTTGGGCTATAAACGGACATGTTTAGGCGACAGCTAGAATTTCTTGTCAAAAAGTCTTTATTATCGGCGATCGCCTTTAACATATTTCACTTTAAATTGTGCAAAAGTGTTTATTTTCTATATTTTTACAACGTATTTCTATTTTGTATCACTTGTAATTTAATGTTCGTTACGCTGTCAGTTTTTTCTACCACTTTGGTAATTTAATGTCTGTTGTAATGTTTCTCTGTGAAGAGCTTCCAGTTAGTCACGATCTGTCTGTCGGATGTCAGGTCAAGTTTACACTGACACACAGTAATAGTGACCAAGTCCTCAATGGTAGAAAAGAGATGGTTAACTGGAATCCAGCCGCCATCCCAGCGTCTTGGCCACAAATTTGACTTTTCAGGACCTTTAGGCTGCATAGGTTTACAAAAGCATCATGATTTTCATGAAATATCTCCATAATGCAGCCTCAATTGTGTATACTTTCAGCACAAGATAATCTATCTTCTATCTATTTGCCTCTACCTGACTCGCCAACAAAATTTTTTATTCCTAACAAGTTAGCATCAGTGGCGTAACAACCTAGCTGGGGGCCCTTGCCCTTGGACACTATGCTTAGCACCCTTACCCATTAACGAGACTAAAGAGTGAAAATAATGAGGAAGAAGGAGGAGGAGCAGTCACTTAAGCTAGCCATGGGTATAAAGTGTTAGCGACTTCATTTTCTTAGCCTCGGCACATGCGGGTGGATAGCCAGTCCTCTCCATTGCCATCTCATCTTCCCACCGACAGTGTACGGTCAGTGTACTCATTGTAGTTGAGTTTAATAGGGGCGTACATGGAGCAGAAATCGTGAACCAAATTTCTCCCATGGTGGTGGTCCACGGACCGGTGCCGGTCCACGAGCCCTCAGTTGCCGGTCCGCAAAGTGAAGTATTTACAGGGCAATAGAGACATAATTGGCAAAACGTGCATTTAAATCAATTTTAATACATTTTGAGGAATTTAGGTGATCAAAAACGAAAGAGAGAAATAATTCATAAATTTGACACCGGTCCTCCTGCAGTGGGAAAATTTCTGCCGGTCCGTGACACTGAAAGTTAATTCCTGCCGGTCCGTGACACTGAAAAGTTTGGGAAGCACTGATGTAGACTGTAGTCTGTTATTCTTCAGAGAATTGTTGCATGAATTTGGATATTCTAACTTTACTGTTCGCAAATGTGTCTATCAAGTCATCAATATTCAATTTGTCCACATTCATGTTCGATCGCAAGGCCATCAAGTCTGTCCTGTGAGATAGTGGATCTAAGATACGTCGTTATGATTTTCAATTTGGAGAACGAAATGGCGAGGATGACTGGGAGAGCGGCAAACAGCACACAGGCAGTAGCCAATTCCGGCATATAGGGATGACGTGATGCGAGAGCTCGATATAAGTTTCAGTATGTCCAATACAGGTTTTGTTGTTTCAAGTTTCTGCTGAACTCACGTTAAAAAGTTTGGGGTACTTCGGACCTCGGGGCCCCTTGACTTTGTCCACCCTCGTTACATGGTTGTTACGCCACTGGTTAGCATGAGTCCATCGATACAGTTGTTCCGGAGTGAGTATATCATCTGTTGTACCGTACACTGGTTCTGGTTGAGGGTTTCACAATTGCAGCCTCACACGCTGTTTCCATGGCTGGTTGTAAAGAAATGCCACTCTTCAAGTAATCCAGTCTTCTTTGTCTGTTCTCCAAGTAGAACCCCTGTATTGAATCTTGCACCATAAATGAATCATTCTCTGCAAAGTCAAACAGCACAATAACTTTGTCTTCTGGCAGTATTTCCTTGCTGCACTTGAGTTAGGAAGACTGTGCAATGGCTGTTTAGTGATGTGATGTTAAATCATTCAGTCGTGGTGACCAGCTGTACCACTTCTGCCATGCTCGTAGTGTTGCCACTGGTTCCTGGCGTGTTTTGTGAACGTAAATCACACGCCAGCGCAGTAATGGCTGCTCACAGAAGCTTTACGTTTAGACAAATCTGGAACACATACTCTCTGGGTTGCTGTATCACTAACAGTTCTAAACCATGATTGATGCAATTCATGACTACCCTCCATCAGCAAGATTTGGTAATATACGCAGTGTTACTAATGCCTGGCTCCACAAAAGCCAAGCCTGATACCTGGCACATTTAATGTTTTGCACAAACTTGCATCTTGAGTTGGTGGAATGTTCTCAGTGGTTCTGATTTTTTATACAAATAGTTTTCTGTGAGCAGAGTTCACAGAATGAATGGTAAAGCTTTCCAGTATAGTTAACACGTATCCGAAATGACGTGACGCAATTGAGTGAACTCGTTGAAGGCTTCTGTAACTTCAGGATATTTGTTCCGAGTTCAACTGCCAACAAATGCTGATACAGTATCACAGTCACTGAATGTATGAAACACTGGTAGAGTGCACAGCTTGATATGGACCCAAACCTAACAAACAATAAAATTGTTTTCAAGTTCTAAACAAGTGACCAAAATGCAAATTGCTTATATGTTCACACCATTGCTTTTCACACCCAGATTCAAATGACAGACACTGATTAGAAGGTTGCAAGTACCGGCAATTTGCCCCCAACCTGCTTCAACCAGTTAACATACATTATTGAAGATCAACAAGCTTGAAATCTGGTCGAATATTGCTTACAGATCGCACATCATTTATGTAAACTACTAGCTGAGCAAAGACCATAATATCATGTATTACATCAACAGCAAGGGTATGGAAAATAAATTGTACCACTGACGCTTATAAAAACGTCTACGGTTGTGTAACCATGTCAGACAACTAGAGTGATACTTTGCCTCAGTGGTAATACCATGTCACTTGTGGCAAGTTCTGCAAGAAGTCAGTCGCGTGACAGAGCTACATTCCTTGAATCTATTGCCAAGTTCGTGCCAATCTCCAAAATAAACAATCTGGCCTCCCAGAATCAGATAGCATAGAGTGCTATGATCATCCACAGTCCCCACAAATAACTAAGCAATGAGTAACACACAGAACAATTAACAAACACAACAATTAAGAAGATGAATTGTAATCGTAAACTCAAAGTTTCTACTGTGTTACTCTAAAGCTAAGTGCAAGGCACCAGCTAATTAACAAGCAGTGTCGAGCAGAGAGTTGTCCAAAGATTGATGTCCAGTGAGGGTCCAAGTCCAGTTGCCAGTGAGATTTGGCAGAGCGACTGTTAAGGCTGGCTTTGTTGAGGACGAGAAAGCTTCGAAGGCAGAGGATTGGATGGATTAGCGTAGGAATTCTTGAAGAGGTGAGACTTCAAAATTATTTGCAATGGAAACCCTGTAGGTGACAAGTAGAGAAGCCTAAGGCAGATGACGGTGGGTGAGTGGCGGTACTGGTGGATGAACTGAGAATATGTGGAATCCAGGGAAGTTCGTTCCAGAGTCGATATGGTTCGGTTGGAGAATTTCAGGTGAGTAGTGACTGGGGAACAGGAGAGAGAGATTAGGAGGAGGATCGGGTTGAGTGGGGTGGCTGATGGTGAAGAGTTCTTGAAGGTACTGTGGCTGGGAGTGTTGTAGACAGTTGTAGGTTAGCGATAGGACTTTGAAGTGGATGTGCTCAGGTTTTTTCAGTCAGTAAAGTGAATTAAGAACGAAAGCAATATGATGATGCTTGGTGACCTGGTGACAGCTGAGGCTGGTGAATTTGGATGAGCTGTAGATGCTAAAGTTAGGTGGATTCGAGGTTGAGGAAAAGGGAAATACAATAATCAAGCTTGGAGTGAACAATACAGGTAGCAATAGTAATATTTAATTATTTCATTGAATATATCCTGTATTTTTGTGTATTCTCTTATTTCAATGATTGCATTACACACATTACCAGGGAGGTTGCTTTTAAAGTGGATAAATGTCCATGATAACTCATCAATCCAACTACTATTTACGCAAAGAATTATTTTCATCAATCCAACTTCCATTTACGCAGGCAGACAAGATAAATAATATTAAAATACGTTAAAATACAGGATATATTCAATGAGATCATTAAATAAGCTAAAATGCAGTTCTACCGTTAGAAAATTTGGTAAACCCGTAGTTTAGGTTGCTAAATTATTTTATATTGTCAAAATGAAATGGAAGCTGGATTGAGGAAAAAATTGTTTCCCTAACTGGAAGTGGGACTGATGAAACTATTTCTATCTTTAAATAGAAGTTGGATTGATGGAAATAATTTTTATCGTAAATAAAAGCTGGATTGATGAAACTTAGTTTTTGATGCAATAGAAGCTGGAATAATGAAAATAATTGTTTCCGTAAGTCGAAGCTGGACCCATGGAAAAAGTTCTTTGCTTACATAAAGTTCCATTGATGAAAAATATTTTTTCTGGTTAAATAGAAGTTGGGTCATTTTTTTCGTTAAATGGAAGCTGGATTGATTAAAAAAATTCTCGATGAAATGGAAGCGGGATTGATTATAGTTATGATGGACATAGGTAGAGTGCTTACTTACCAACGTGAAGTACGGCATTGAAGACATTAGAATAATTTAGCAACCTAAACTACGGGATTACCGAAAATTGTTATCACCCCAAAATAATAAATTTTTTAACTTAGAAAATAGATTTAGGAAATCCAGGTGAAATTCTATTTCGGGAATTTAGGTCGGGAATTCGCAAGGGCACCCGAAAAGCCGGGTTCGATAAAAAGCACCGCTTAAACGTAGGCTGTAATTAAATTCTGACCTACCGTACAGATAAATTAAAATATATGAAGTTTTATTACATCCAAACAAGAAAATAGACGCTTTCGCACAATTTAAAGTGAAATAAATTATGTGAAAACAATCCTTAATTGACGATTAGATCGCCGATAATGAAGACTTATTGACAAGAAATGCTAGCTATCGCCTAAACATGTCCGTTTATAGCCCAAAAAATCCGCACAAATGGTCGAACTAATAGAAAAAGTACCGCGTTTACGGCACATTTTCAATAATTTTTTAAGTTATGTTCCCAAATGAATTAAGTGATGCCTCTCGCTGAAAAGTCTTAAAATATGTTTTTCTTTAATACAAAAAAGTTTGTTGCTTTTATCCACAGTTTGAACAATGCACGAGCTTATCGTCCTCACTTATGAAGGAGTCATTGTGTTGTTACAAGAACTAATGATATCACCTTTCTATATGCAAATCTATAATAGGCCCTATAACGTCTACAAAAGAGAAGCAAAGCATTCTGATCGGTAATGACGCCTTCCGCTAAATACATATGTTGACATGCTTATGTTTAAGAGACAAATTTTGAAATGCAAATTCCTTATGGTAGCGAATTTGTAAGTTTTGTATTAAACCTTTCATGCTTAATTACAGAAATTATTGTTGTTTCTTTTTGTTATTTTATTGTTGGCTTTGTGACTCCTATGCGTACAAGTCAAAATGGCCCCGCTGAATGGAATAAACTGCCGGACTTTATTCGCAGATCCTCAACGTTAACGCTCTTTTAAAAGAAACTCAAAACTTATTTGTTCAAAATTTATTATGACTAGACTTTCCTGTTACGCGCTTTTGTGCAAGATTCTTTTTGTTTGGGCGCGCTATAAATGACAGTTTAATAATCATAATAAAAAGTCATGGGTTGTGGGAAATATTGTTCGTCACACACGCATTCGTATACACACACGCACAGAAACGGACAGAAAATCAGGCTGAAAGTTAAATATTTACTTTATATTATCTACTAAATAATCTAACTTTAAATAATCCGCTAATAAACTATTTACTTACTTTGTTTCTGTCTTTAATTGATATTTCGAAATCATAGCGTACTACACATCTTTGTCTTCTTGCGGTAACGTCACATGTCTATCAGTTAGCCAATCAAATGTCTATCACGTGACCACGTCCATGACAAACTAACACATTCGCATACATAGGCTTTACGCACAAAAAGCGGCAGAAAATTACGCTGAAATTCAAATCTTTATTTACTTTATATAATGCACAAAATATTCTAAATTTAAATAATCGGTTAATAAAATATTCACTTACTTTGTTTTTGCCTTTAATTGCTAGTATTTCGTAACGTCCTGCAAACGCCATCGTACATCACGCATCTACATCACGTGTCTATCACTGATAGTGAGGAGGATAAGGTCCAAAAAGGCAGTGCATTGTTCATCTTGTGGATAAAAGCAACAAACTTTTATGTATTCAAGAAAAACATATTTTAAAACTTTTCAGCGAGAGGCATCACTTAATTCATTTCGGAACATAACTTAAAAATTATTGAAAATGTGCCTTAAACGCGGTACTTTTTCTATTAGTTCGACCATTTGTGCGGATTTTTTGGGCTATAAACAGACATGTTTAGGCGACAGCTAGAATTTCTTGTCAATAAGTCTTCATTATCGGCGATCGTCTTTAACATATTTCACTTTAAATTGTGCAAAAGTGTCTATTTTCTATATTTTTACAACGTATTTCTATTTTGTATCACTTGTAATTTAATGTTCGTTACGCTGTCAGTTTTTCTACCACTTTGGTAATTTAATGTCTGTTGTAATGTTTCTCTGTGAAGAGCTTCCAGTTAGTCACGATCTGTCTGTCGGATGTCGGGTCAAGTTTACACTGACACACAGTAATAGTGACCAAGTCCTCAATGGTAGAAAAGAGATGGTTAACTGGAATCCAGCCGCCATCCCAGCGTCTTGGCCACAAATTTGACTTTTCAGGACCTTTAGGCTGCATAGGTTTACCAAAGCATCATGATTTTCATGAAATATCTCCATAATGCAGCCTCAATTGTGTATACTTTCAGCACAAGATAATCTATCTTCTATCTATTTGCCTCTACCTGACTCGCCAAAAATTTTTTTATTCCTAACAAGTTAGCATCAGTGGCGTAACAACCTAGCTGGGGGCCCTTGCCCTTGGACACTCTATGCTTGGGGCCCTTACCCATTAACGAGACTAAAGAGTGAAAATAATGAGGAAGAAGAAGGAGGAGGAGCAGTCACTTAAGCTAGCCATGGGTATAAAGTGTTAGCGACTTCATTTTCTTAGCCTCGGCATATATGCGGGTGGATAACCAGTCCTCTCCCTTGCCATCTCATCTTCCCACCGACAGTGTACGGTCAGTGTACTCATTGTAGTTGAGTTTAATAGGGGCGTACATGGAGCAGAAATCGTGAACCAAATTTCTCCCATGGCGGGGATTGATGTCAACACGCTAACCATTACACCATCTATAGCTATTTAAATTAGCAGTTAGGTAATAAAAACGAGAGTGTTAACCATTATTATCAATAATCCATAGTTCAAGTCACATTAATAGTTCAAGACAGAACCAGAAAACAACCGGAATGTATTCGCCAATTTGGCCTGTCGCTTACAGGCTAGTTACATGCATAGACAGCATACACTAACACTGTACCTAATGAGTGTATTAAGTGATGAATAGTTCAAGGGATATTTTAATTCAAGTTAAATTAAAGTCAAATTGTCATGATTTAAAAAAAAGAAAACAAAATGTATTGGTCTGATGCCTATGCATGCTACTGCAGTAATGTAATGTAGACCAGTGCTTCCCAAAGTGGTGGTCCACGGACTGGTGCCGGTCCACGAGCCCTCAGTTGCCGGTCCGCAAAGTGAAGTATTTACAGGGCAATAGAGAGACATAATTGGAAAAACGTGCATTTAAATCAATTTTAATACATTTTGAGGAATTTAGGTGATCAAAAACGAAAGAGAGAAATAATTCATAAATTTGACACCGGTCCTCCTGCAGTGGGAAAATTTCTGCCGGTCCGTGACACTGAAAGTTAATTCCTGCCGGTCTGTGACACTGAAAAGTTTGGGAAGCACTGATGTAGACTGTAGTCTGTTATTCTTCAGAGAATTGTTGCATGAATTTGGATATTCTAACTTTACTGTTCGCAAATGTGTCTATCAAGTCATCAATATTCAATTTGTCCACATTCATGTTCGATCGCAAGGCCATCAAGTCTGTCCTGTGAGATAGTGGATCTAAGATACGTCGTTATGATTTTCAATTTGGAGAACGAAATGGCGAGGATGACTGGGAGAGCGGCAAACAGCACACAGGCAGTAGCCAATTCCGGCATATAGGGATGGCGTGATGCGAGAGCTCGATATAAGTTTCAGTATGTCCAATACAGGTTTTGTTGTTTCAAGTTTCTGCTGAACTCACGTTAAAAAGTTTGGGGTACTTCGGACCTCGGGGCCCCTTGACTTTGTCCACCCTCGTTACATGGTTGTTACGCCACTGGTTAGCATGAGTCCATCGATACAGTTGTTCCGGAGTGAGTATATCATCTGTTGTACCGTACACTGGTTCTGGTTGAGGGTTTCACAATTGCAGCCTCACACGCTGTTTCCATGGCTGGTTGTAAAGAAATGCCACTCTTCAAGTAATCCAGTCTTCTTTGTCTGTTCTCCAAGTAGAACCCCTGTATTGAATCTTGCACCATAAATGAATCATTCTCTGCAAAGTCAAACAGCACAATAACTTTGTCTTCTGGCAGTATTTCCTTGCTGCACTTGAGTTAGGAAGACTGTGCAATGGCTGTTTAGTGATGTGATGTTAAATCATTCAGTCGTGGTGACCAGCTGTACCACTTCTGCCATGCTCGTAGTGTTGCCACTGGTTCCTGGCGTGTTTTGTGAACGTAAATCACACGCCAGCGCAGTAATGGCTGCTCACAGAAGCTTTACGTTTAGACAAATCTGGAACACATACTCTCTGGGTTGCTGTATCACTAACAGTTCTAAACCATGATTGATGCAATTCATGACTACCCTCCATCAGCAAGATTTGGTAATATACGCAGTGTTACTAATGCCTGGCTCCACAAAAGCCAAGCCTGATACCTGGCACATTTAATGTTTTGCACAAACTTGCATCTTGAGTTGGTGGAATGTTCTCAGTGGTTCTGATTTTTTATACAAATAGTTTTCTGTGAGCAGAGTTCACAGAATGAATGGTAAAGCTTTCCAGTATAGTTAACACGTATCCGAAATGACGTGACGCAATTGAGTGAACTCGTTGAAGGCTTCTGTAACTTCAGGATATTTGTTCCGAGTTCAACTGCCAACAAATGCTGATACAGTATCACAGTCACTGAATGTATGAAACACTGGTAGTGTGCACAGCTTGATACGGACCCAAACCTAACAAACAATAAAATTGTTTTCAAGTTCTAAACAAGTGACCAAAATGCAAATTGCTTATATGTTCACACCATTGCTTTTCACACCCAGATTCAAATGACAGACACTGATTAGAAGGTTGCAAGTACCGGCAATTTGCCCCCAACCTGCTTCAACCAGTTAACATACATTATTTAAGATCAACAAGCTTGAAATCTGGTCGAATATTGCTTACAGATCGCACATCATTTATGTAAACTACTAGCTGAGCAAAGACCATAATATCATGTATTACATCAACAGCAAGGGTATGGAAAATAAATTGTACCACTGACGCTTATAAAAACGTCTACGGTTGTGTAACCGTGTCAGACAACTAGAGTGATACTTTGCCTCAGTGGTAATACCATGTCACTTGTGGCAAGTTCTGCAAGAAGTCAGTCGCGTGACAGAGCTACATTCCTTGAATCTATTGCCAAGTTCGTGCCAATCTCCAAAATAAACAATCTGGCCTCCCAGAATCAGATAGCATAGAGTGCTATGATCATCCACAGTCCCCACAAATAACTAAGCAATGAGTAACACACAGAACAATTAACAAACACAACAATTAAGAAGATGAATTGTAATCGTAAACTCAAAGTTTCTACTGTGTTACTCTAAAGCTAAGTGCAAGGCACCAGCTAATTAACAAGCAGTGTCGAGCAGAGAGTTGTCCAAAGATTGATGTCCAGTGAGGGTCCAAGTCCAGTTGCCAGTGAGATTTGGCAGAGCGACTGTTAAGGCTGGCTTTGTTGAGGACGAGAAAGCTTCGAAGGCAGAGGATTGGATGGATTAGCGTAGGAATTCTTGAAGACTTCAAAATTATTTGCAATGGAAACCCTGTAGGTGACAAGTAGAGAAGCCTAAGGCAGATGACGGTGGGTGAGTGGCGGTACTGGTGGATGAACTGAGAATATGTGGAATCCATGGAAGTTCGTTCCAGAGTCGATATGGTTCGGTTGGAGAATTTCAGGTGAGTAGTGACTGGGAAACAGGAGAGAGAGATTAGGAGGAGGATCGGGTTGAGTGGGGTGGCTGATGGTGCAGAGTTCTTGAAGGTACTGTGGCTGGGAGTGTTGTACACAGTTGTAGGTTAGTGATAGGACTTTGAAGTGGATGTGCTCAGGTTTTTTCAGTCAGTAAAGTGAATTAAGAACGAAAGCAATATGATGATGCTTGGTGACCAGGTGACAGCTCAGGCTGGTGAATTTGGATGAGCTGTAGATGCTAAAGTTAGGTGGATTCGAGGTTGAGGAAAAGGGAAATACAATAATCAAGCTTGGAGTGAACAATACAGGTAGCAATAGTAATATTTAATTATTTCATTGAATATATCCTGTATTTTTGTGTATTCTCTTATTTCAATGATTGCATTACACACATTACCAGGGAGGTTGCTTTTAAAGTGGATAAATGTCCATGATAACTCATCAATCCAACTACTATTTATGCAAAGAATTATTTTCATCAATCCAACTTCCATTTACGCAGGCAGACAAGATAAATAAGATTAAAATACGTTAAAATACAGGATATATTCAATGAGATCATTAAATAAGCTAAAATGCAGTTCTACCGTTAGAAAATTTGGTAAACCCGTAGTTTAGGTTGCTAAATTATTTTATATTGTCAAAATGAAATGGAAGCTGGATTGAGGAAAAAATTGTTTCCCTAACTGGAAGTGGGACTGATGAAACTATTTCTATCTTTAAATAGAAGTTGGATTGACGGAAATAATTTTTATCGTAAATAAAAGCTGGATTGATGAAACTTAGTTTTTGATGCAATAGAAGCTGGAATAATGAAAATAATTGTTTCCGTAAGTCGAAGCTGGACCCATGCAAAAGTTCTTTGCTTACATAAAAGTTCCATTGATGAAAAATATTTTTCTGGTTAAATAGAAGTTGGGTCATTTTTTCGTTAAATGGAAGCTGGATTGATTACAAAAAATTCTCGATGAAATGGAAGCGGGATTGATTATAGTTATGATGGACATAGGCAGAGTGCTTACTTACCAACGTGAAGTACGGCATTGAAGACATTAGAATAATTTAGCAACCTAAACTTACCGAAAATTGTTATCACCCCAAAATAATAAATTTGTTAACTTAGAAAATAGATTTAGGAAATCCAGGTGAAATTCTATTTCGGGAATTTAGGTCGGGAATTCGCAAGGGCACCCGAAAAGCCGGGTTCGATAAAAAGCACCGCTTAAACGTAGGCTGTAATTAAATTCTGACCTACCGTACAGATAAATTAAAATATATGAAGTTTTATTACATCCAAACAAGAAAATAGACGCTTTCGCACAATTTAAAGTGAAATAAATTATGTGAAAACAATCCTTAATTGACGATTAGATCGCCGATAATGAAGACTTATTGACAAGAAATGCTAGCTGTCGCCTAAACATGTCTGTTTATAGCCCAAAAATCCGCACAAATGGTCGAACTAATAGAAAAAGTACCGCGTTTACGGCACATTTTCAATAATTTTTTAAGTAATGTTCCGAAATGAATTAAGTGATGCCTCTCGCTGAAAAGTCTTAAAATATGTTTTTCTTTAATACAAAAAAGTTTGTTGCTTTTATCCACAGTTTGAACAATGCACGAGCTTATCGTCCTCACTATAACCCGCGACTTTTCAAAAACTCGAGAAAATCGCAAATGAAAATTTTGACAGATTTTGGTGTGTATGAGATGCGCCCAATACGGGAATTTCATGGCAGTTTGTAAACCAATGACAGTATAGCAATTTAACTATTCTATAGTAAATCGACCGTCCTGGAGTCGATTTCGACAATAAAACAAACCCATGCCGGCATGGGTTTGCGTGTGGTCATGGCTTTGCGACTCTTGGGCGTGCAAAAGGCATGGGTACGGGGGTCTCACACGCGCACACACACACACACACACACACACACACACACACACACACACACACACACACACACACACACACACACACACACACACACACACACACACACACACACACACACGCACGCACACACACACACACACACACACACACACACACACACACACAACACACACACATCAGCATTAACATATATAAGTAGTATAACAAAAGTATATTAGATACAATCTAACAGTAACACATGTACAACATCATTTGCAGCAAAAGCCTCAAAAATCGCCATTTACTGGAACGAGCGAGGTCTGGTCCTCCCCGTTGCATATGAATGTGACCCATTGCTTTCAACTTCATCTTGATAATACAACATTAACCCTTGCGATATCCAATCTGTAGGACATTTTAAAGGACCTCGTCGTTTCAATAATAAACAATTACCTGTGATGTAAACAGCGCAGAAAATACCGAAGTACCGTAGACCGTTTACAGATTCGTTTGCGTGCCACTCATTTGAGTCGACTTTCTCTGTATATCACTTAACCCGCAACTTCAACTCGTGTCGCCACTCTCTCAAGCAGACAGGTCTCACGCTGCTCTGACCCACAAATCGTCCCACGGGATCATTGCACCACTAACCAGCAACAGCAACAACAACATCAACAGCAGCAGCAGCAACAACAACATCAACAGCAACAGCAGCAACAACAGCAACAGCAACAGAAGCAACAGCAACAGGCTAATAGAAAACACCGAGCTTTCTCAGTTGTAGGCCCTCCATTCCATTCATTCATTCATTCATTCATTCATTCATTCATTCATTCATTCATTCATTCATTCATTCATTCATTCATTCAGAGGACTTATATAGCGCCCCTCCAAGATAACCTACTCAGAGGCGCTCTGGAATGACCTCCCCAGAGCTGCATTCATTAGACCTACTTCTGATAAACTCAACTGGGTCTTATAGGTGAATAAAGTCTTTTCTTTTGTCGTGGCTGGGCTTGGAGCGCTCCTGAGTAGGTTTCTTGAAGGGGCGTTATATAAGTTCTCATATTGAATGAATGAATGAATGAATGAATGAATGAATAGAAGCAACCAAAGCAACAGCAACAGAAGCAAAATCAACAACAGCAACAGCAGCAGGAGAAGCAAGGTAGCAGCAGCAGCAGCAGCAGAAGCATCTATAGCATCTAAGCATTATGTGTGTTTTCGGATTAGCTTAACTACGACCGAAACGAGAACATATTAGCCAAGAACGTTGTGAGGAAGGCGTACTTTGGTGTTTCCGTGCAAATTTAAAGAAAATAAGAACTTATTAGGTGCTTCTAGTAGCATAGGTTACTTAATAGTCCGACCGTACACGGTGGATGTAGGGCTGCAGAGGAATGAGGATGAAACAGCCGTGGTCGTGTTACATTCGCAGCTGCCCACGGTAACAAAAATCTGCGAAAATACGGGAGTAATTAATTTAGACTTCATGCCAGACCGGTTTTCGACCTGCATTTGCCGGACGATTTTTGCTTTTTCTCATTGGCAGCGCAGATGAGAAAAGATGACTGGAGTGGCGAGATGAGAGAGAGACAGAGAGACAGAGAGACTGCAGGGCTGCTGAGGATGAGGATGCTGGCGATGGCATCGAATTAAGTGCCGAGGAGGAGATGAGATGACGGATGGATGGAGAGACGAAGACCTGAGTTACGATGTCTATCCCCCATGAGATCATCCCGATGGAGCAGAGCCTCTCAATGCCATTTTCAGAAGCAGCGTCAACAAAATCACATCAATGGCAGAACTATGATCAACAGCATGCCGCACATTCAAATGCCGACCAACATAATGAAAGCATTCAGCGCAATTTATGGTCTAGAAAGCGGTGTTCTAAACGTGGTACACGACCCAAGTATCCATTTTCCAGTGAGTGCGTAATGGAATGAAATAGGATATGATCACGCCTGCCGACGAAAGCCATCGGGCATTGCCACTGCCGCAGCAGCTGAGGGGACGCTGGCATGTTGTTTGGCTGCCAACAGCATCTGCCAAGCAATCGCTCGTATCTCAAAATCAGATGCAGAAGACGACCATTAGTCGATACCATCGGCTGCAAAGCAATCGTCCACAGGAACAGAATCATTGAAGGAACAGAATCATTGAAGGAACAGAATCATTGAAGGAACAGAATTATTGAAGGGACAGAATCATTGAAGGAACAGAATTATTGAAGGTACAGAATTATTGAAGGGACAGAATCATTGAAAGGAACAGAATCATTGAAGGAACAGAATCATTGAAGGAACAGAATTATTGAAGGTACAGAATTATTGAAGGGACAGAATCATTGAAGGAACAGAATTATTGAAGGTACAGAATTATTGAAAGGAACAGATTCATTGAAGGAACAGAATTATTGAAGGTACAGAATTATTGAAGGGACAGAATCATTGAAAGGAACAGATTCATTGAAGGAACAGAGTCATTGAAGGAACAGAATATTTGAAGGAACAGAATCATTGAAGGAACAGAATCATTGAAGGGACAGAATCATTGAAAGGAACAGATTCATTGAAGGAACAGAATCATTGAAGGAACAGAATTATTGAAGGAATAGAATCATTGAAGGAACAGAGTCATTGAAAGAACAGAATCATTGAAGAAACAGAATCATTGAAGGAACAGAATTGTTGAAGGAACAGAATTATTGAAGGAACAGAATTATTGAAGGGACAGAATCATTGAAGGAACAGAATCATTGAAGGGACAGAATCATTGAAAGGAACAGATTCATTGAAGGAACAGAATCATTGAAGGAACAGAATTATTGAAGGAATAGAATCATTCAAGGAACAGAGTCATTGAAAGAACAGAATCATTGAAGAAACAGAATCATTGAAGAAACAGAATCATTGAAGGAACAGAATTGTTGGAGAAACAGAATCATTGAAGGAACAGAATCATTGAAGGAACAGAATCATTAAAGGAACAGAATCATTCAAGGAACAAAATCATTGAAGGAACAGAATTGTTGAAGGAACAGAATTATTGAAGGTACAGAATTATTGAAGGGACAGAATCATTGAAAGGAACAGATTCATTGAAGGAACAGAGTCATTGAAGGAACAGAATATTTGAAGGAACAGAATCATTGAAGGAACAGAATCATTGAAGGGACAGAATCATTGAAAGGAACAGATTCATTGAAGGAACAGAATCATTGAAGGAACAGAATTATTGAAGGAATAGAATCATTCAAGGAACAGAGTCATTGAAAGAACAGAATCATTAAAGGAACAGATTCATTGAAGGAACAGAATCATTGAAGGAACAGAATTATTGAAGGAATAGAATCATTCAAGGAACAGAGTCATTGAAAGAACAGAATCATTGAAGAAACAGAACATTGAAGAAACATAATCATTGAAGGAACATAATTGTTGGAGAAACAGAATCATTGAAGGAACAGAATCATTGAAGGAACAGAATCATTAAAGGAACAGAATCATTCAAGGAACAAAATCATTGAAGGAACAGAATTGTTGAAGGAACAGAATTATTGAAGGTACAGAATTATTGAAGGGACAGAATCATTGAAAGGAACAGATTCATTGAAGGAACAGAGTCATTGAAGGAACAGAATATTTGAAGGAACAGAATCATTGAAGGAACAGAATCATTGAAGGGACAGAATCATTGAAAGGAACAGATTCATTGAAGGAACAGAATCATTGAAGGAACAGAATTATTGAAGGAACAGAATCATTGAAGGAACAGAGTCATTGAAAGAACAGAATCATTGAAGGAACAGAATCATTGAAGGAACAGAATCATTGAAGGGACAGAATCATTAAAGGAACAGATTCATTGAAGGAACAGAATCATTGAAGGAACAGAATTGTTGAAGGAACAGAATATTTGAAGGAACAGAATCATTGAAGGAACAGAATTGTTGAAGGAACAGAATCATTGAAGGAACAGAATTGTTGAAGGAACAGAATCATTGAAGAAACAGAATCATTGAAGGAACAGAATCATTGAAGGAACAGAATCATTGAAGGGACAGAATCATTGAAAGGAACAGAATCATTCAAGGAACATAATCATTCAAGAAACAGAATCATTCAAGAAACAGAATCATTGGGGAAAAAACAGAATCATTGAAAAACAGAATCATTGAAAAACAGAATCATTGAAAAACAGAATCATTCAAAGAACAGAATCATTGAAGGGACAGAATCATTGAAAGGAACAGAATCATTGAAGGAACAGAATCATTCAAGAAACAGAATCATTCAAGAAACAGAATCATTGAAGAATCATTGAACAGAATCATTGAAAAACAGGAAAAACAGAATCATTGAAAAACAGAATCATTGAAAAACAGAATCATTGAAAAACAGAATCATTGAAAAACAGAATCATTAAAAGAACAGAATCATTGAAGGAACGAAGTGTCTTGTACGACGTAGCTTTCAAAAGATATCAAATCTAAGAAATAAATCATTCGTAGATTCTAATCCGGAAGTGCATCACAACGGAATACTCTTAAACGATGACGATTTATGAAAACTTTCTCCGGCAGGGGTCGGTCGTCACTCTTCTTCTTCGACCCCACGAGGGATTCCAAGAACTCCAGTCTACTATCAGCCCTGGACGTGAATCCGTCCGTTGGGTTCTGCGTGTCTGCGTGTGCTCGTCGATGGCGAATTTTCTAGTTATCTCATTGATTAATTTTTAGCTCTTAATGACTTAAGCATCATTGAGCAATGGCACAGGTTACGTTTTAAAAAGCGTTATGGTAAATGTCTACATAGGCCTATGTACATACATAAATACATAGTACATACATACACATGCATACATACATACATGCATGCATGCATAAATACAACATAAATACAGGTCAGAGTACGAGACGACTACGACGACGACGACGACGATGATGATGATGATGATGATGATGATGATGATGATGATGATGATGATGATGATGATGATGATGATGATGATGATGATGATGATGATGATGATGATGTTGATGCTGATGATGATGATGATGATGATGGGAATGATTATATTACACGATTTTGATTATTGCCAAATGCATGGCATAGAGTCTAAATGTACAGTAGAGCGAAATGGGAACTACTTCTGCAGCTAATGCAATCTATTTTTTATATATGTTGCTGAATTGAGCGACGCGAACAGTCGATGAGATAAAACTCCTCTGCGTCCATATATTATCTGTGTATTTATGTAGCCTACTCTAAGAGTATACTGAGTTAAGTTGTGTAAATTGGGCTACATATTTATAGATAGAATGAGTTTAATTTTTTATACAGTGAATTTTATCAGACTTTTATGCGAGACTTAAAACTTCAAGACCGGGGCCAAGACCGAGACAGTGGGGACCGAGACCAAAACACGAGGTTCAAGACAATTTAAGACAATGTTAACCGCATATTTTCGAAAGTGATGGAAATGCAAAATGGACTGAAATCCTGAAAACATTTTTTCAACTGTTCAAGTCTACTACCAGGGACTAGTTTCTAAAGGAAGCCGATTACCTGAAGAGTTCAAAGAAATTAAATATTTCAGGCATCTTGAAATCTTCTAAACGATTCTAAAATTTAAGCCAACAGTAGGCCTATTCCATACATTTGGGACATAACTCTTAATTTTGGGACATAACTCACTTTGAGAAACTATGTTGTTCCAATCGTTTCGCGTTTTCGCTTTACACCAGCGGCAAAAGGCACGTCATTTCTTGTTTGCCCATAACTTCAAATTGCGTGAATGCAAATTTTACTATTTCAAGTTCTTTATGAGACATTTATGATTTTTGCACTGATAGAAAATCGAAATAAAGTAGAAATTGCTCTTTACAATATCTGTTAAGTTAGTGTCATCCCGAAAAACCGTTTTTCAAAACTTCCGGTGTGTTTAGTACTTCCGACTTACTAGTTATCACATCAGCACAGCACAATTTTATACCCCAAAAATTTCTGAACTAAACACAGTTTGAGTGAGAACAATAGAAACAGCTTCTACAAGAGAACAAGACTTTCGCTTCAAGACAGTTTCCAATAAGCTTAAGTCAAGAAATGATCGCGAGACCGAGACCGAGACAATAGGTTCCGAGACCGAGACCGAGATATCAAAAAGCATATCTCGAGACGTCTCGAGACCGAGACATTGTCTCGAGACGAGACAGCTCTAAGTTTTATACAGTGACATTTGAACCCGGCTAATAGACAGAAAACCAGAAGAAAACAGTGAATACTGCTAGGATAGATACTTCTATTAGTCCATTAGTGACTAGAGTTGTCATTAACCGACAAAGCAAACAATCTGGTAACACTGAACGAGACTGAATTTGAAAGGCCACAATGGAAAATTGAGACTCATCAAACGCGTGGGCGACCAGGACTTACTTCGTCTCAACTTTCACTTTATAATTTTATCCATGTGCCACTAACATGTCACATGTGTCGTCTCTTTTAGCCTTCTCTGTCTATAAATGACTCCAGGATTTGAACTCCAATTTAAAGTCTCACCTCGTTAAGAATTCCGTCTCTTAACCATTCAGCCCTCCGCCTTCCAATCTTTCTTATCATAGTCGAAACCCCACCCTCATCTCTTAGCATCTCCTCAGCCTCCTTCTCTCTGTAGTCTACCTAGAAGAGGTCGTATGGAAAATGGACTAAAGTTGGAGTGGAATCTACATCCGCATAGAAATTGGCAATTAATGAATTGCCTCCTTCAGACTGCATCTTGGCCTACATTGTTATATGCGGGCACCAGACATGTCAGCCACCGAGATTGTTAGACGTGATATATCCACTCAATTGCATGAACCTCACACCAAAAACACTTCTTTCACTTCCAATTACCCAACCGTATTAGTGTACACTGCATTGGCGTGGATCTTGGTGCTTCGAGAATCCATTGTGATTGAACGAAGAAGGCAGGAAAATACTCCACTAATAGTTCAGTATTAGAGCACATACATGTATATAGGAAGCTCTTGTTGAAGCAGCAGGACCTGGTGCCAGCCAATGATGGTTCGACCAACATTTGCCAACTTTTCGGAATGATCTCTATTCGCAAGATAGTCCACACTTCGTGATATATCATGCATGTTTAAGGATCCTGAGTGGCCGAGTGGGTTGGTGCCCGCTCGCCGCGCCGGCGCCCCGGGTTCGCTTCCCGGTCGGGTCGGATTATCAGAGATTAATTTCTCGGATCTTTACTGCGGGTGGCTCGGTCGCATTATAAACGTGGAGTACAATACAACACACAATACAACACATCACAATACAACTGGGGCGCGGTGGTGTAGGGGTATGTTCGGTGCCTTGCAGCTGGAGGGTTGCGGGTTCGGATCCACCTCAAAGTCGCCGCGTAGGGACCCTGGGCAAGTCCTTCACTCGCAATTGCTCATGCGCTTCGGCGTGAAACTCCGATTCAGCGTTCGCGCAGTAGTCGGGAGCGCCTCTGAATGGAAAATCTGGTTGGGGCGCTATAACAAGTGTTCAAATACAATACAATACAATACAATACATGTTCGAAACGAGTTTTCTTAATCGATACATGCTTAGCAACGTGTCAGTTCTTTGGCAGCATTTAATAATAATAATAATAATAATAATAATAATAATAATAATAATAATAATAATAATAATAATAATAATAATAATAATAATAATAATAATAATAATAATAATAATAATAATAATAATAATAATAATAATAATAATAATAATAATAATAATAATAATAATAATAATAATAATAATAATAATAATAATAATAATAATAATAATAATAATAACATAATAATAATAATAATAACTTTTTCTTTTTTCTCTCAAGCGCCTGACAAACGCACTGTGCTGTACATTTACATGTTATGCAATTTAAATCTTAATTTAATAGTTAATATCTTCTTTAATATTACAAACGTGTATTTAGTCAGTATACTGTAGTCTGTAGTTACAATTTACAATCACAAATGTTTCTAAAAATGTGTTGCTCAGTTTTAGCCTATTGCTCACACGGAAAATTAGGCTGCTCAAACAACCGCCACTTCCGCGCACACAGGAAAGATATTAGAGGGAACGTTGATTGTAACCAAGCTTTTGATTGCAATTTGCGTCATGTTTGCATTTACAGCGACTAAAGGGCTCGTAATGGATCACTGATGACGTCAAAATTACGAAACCTGCACATCAGTATCTGCTCACTGTATAATCGACGGTGACTGATTACGTATTAATGACGTCATTGTGCGGTTTCTTGGCCACAATACGTCATGTTCGGCGGTGACGACATCTGCTCGCTTCTGCAGACGCTCTACGCAGACGACCGATCGCGTCGTCGCGGTTACGGCGAAGAAGCGAACGTCACAATGGTAACAGTGACATCAAGCAATGACTCATCTGTGGAAGAGAGGCCAGGGGGGAGTGGTCCGAGCGTCCTCGACGAAGTCAAGTTCTACCTGGCAGGAGTGGCCAATCCGATGGTCTGTGCCTTCGGACTGATCGGAAACATCTTCAACGTCCTTGTGCTGTCGAGGCGACGCATGAAAGCGACGATGCAGAACGCCGTCGAGCAGTCGGCGCACACGGGCCTCATCGCCCTCGCCGTCTCCGATGCCCTGTACTGCGCCAGTGGACTCCTGACAGGGTTGCTCAGCCGGTCGCAGACTGCCTTCGCCGAGCGCAGCGTCTGGCTCTACTCCAAGATCTACGGTCCCTATTTCCAGAACACCTTCATGCACACTGGCACTTGGCTGACGGTCATCATGGCCGCAGGACGATACACAGCCATCTGCCGACCGATAGAAGCACGCTACCTGCTCAGCACGAACTGCACTCGGACGGCGGTCGTAGTGACCTTCGTGCTGTGGTCCGTCCTTGAACTGCCCATCCTCTGGACATACCAGATCGTCGTTCTCGACTGTCCTCCGTCGGACGTCATCTTCCTCCTCGACCAAGGACCGTTCGTCGTCAACGGACATCTTAAGACGGCCTTCACCTACGTCTGGGCTCTGCTCGGATTCCTCCTTCCGGTCCTTCTGCTCGCCTACTGCAACGTTCATCTCGTCCGCGCTCTGCGCGAGTCCTACAACATCCGGCGCCTGTACCACGTGAGCGCCCGGGTGACGTCATGCGGCAGTCGTGTGACCCCGACCCTTGTGGCCATCGTCTGCATGTTCCTCGTTCTTATCTGCCCCTCGGAGTTGCTCCAGTTCTACTACTACGCAGCCCATCCGAACAACGTTGAAATAGTTACGACGGCCATAGTAGCGACGAACGTCCTTCAGACCATCAACTTCGCCTTCAACTTCGTCCTCTACTGCATCGTCAATGCACACTTCCGAGAGACGTGGAAGGAACTCGTCTACTGTACGGCCTCAGCAGGGTGCCAGTCTCCTACCGTGGCAGACAAGGAACCAGTGGACGTCGTCGCTCGACGCTGCAACACTTCACCAGCGTCGACTGTTGCCGTCGTTGCTACTCTCAACAGATGCTCCGTTAAGTCGCCACCTACCGTCGAAACTGCGATGTAGGAGGCTCTGACCTGGAAGAGAGATTGTGCTATGACTAGAAATGACTCCAGCTTTTCTTCTTCTCTTTTCTCACGTTCATCGATCGATACGACGAACTGTTATTTATCGATCAGTTAATAAAATCAATCGATCGATAAATCAATCAATCAGTTAATCAATAAATCAGTCAATGAATAAGTCTGTCATACTCGAGCATGTGACCTACCTACAAGCCCATTCCATTACCACGTCCTTACTCATTTACTTACTTATCTATCACTCTATCTACAAAAGTATATACCTGTATGTCTCCCCCCCCCCGATCCGTCTGCCCGTACGTCGTCTGCCTTCTTTCCAGTTTCTACCCACATATGTTTCATTTCTAAGATCAGTAGGACGCAGATGTAATTAATTTTATTTACCAAAGTTAACCTTAAATAGCATTTAACAACGCAGATGGATACAGGTCATTGTCTTATATTATTGAAGTTAAGTTGTATTTTTTAAATCGACCGATGTAACCCGGGTTTTAAAGTGGATGTAGGATCGCTGACTAGTTGAGCGGTTGGACTGTCCTGGTCTCAACGACAAAAAGAGAGCAATCGTTCCAGGAGATGGACGAGGTCAGTTCGGCGGCCAGAAGGCCGAGGAGACCGACCGAAGTGGCCCAGTAGCTGTACTGGACACCGGGGCTGACGAAGGTCACGAGGCGGAAGGTGTCGGTGAGAATGGTGGCAACGACCGCGCAGGAGAAGCCGAGCAGACCGAGGCAGAGGACGAAGAGGTTGCGCAGCTGAGTCACCCGGCCACGCAGTCGCTCGATCTCTGCTTCCAAGTCACTCGCCAGGGTGCGATCCAATTCAGCCGATGACATTCTCCAGATGGCGCTGCTGCTGCTGCTAAACGATTGCTGGCCTTTCACAGCTGCAGACGATGCTGATCGATCTATCGATTGGCAGATTGGATTTCAATAGTTTTGGTACATGAATGAGGAACATCGACTGCTGCCTTGGAATATTCGCTAGGAGAAATCGGCGCTGGTGTTAGCAGATGTGTGACGCCATATATGTTGAGATGTTCTCAGGTGCCAGTTAGTACAGGATTAGCTTTTCTGCAACAAAGATGATGACGGTTCGTTAAGATGACGATGATAGATGACAAAGATGATTCTAATAAAGTAACGTTTCGTATACAAGACGCTAATTATACATTGTGCCATGTGCCAATGGTATAAGCATGACGATGCGAGGTATAGGCCTATAGCCCTATAACTTGACAATGGTGTAGGCCTACATAATGTATAACCGTACACGCAAGTCTAGCTGTACAGTGTGTGGTGACGACATAACAGCTCCTACTGTTGCAGCAGCAGCTGAAGATGATAATGATGATGATGATGATTATAATTATAATGACAATGATGATGATGATGTTGATAATAATAGTAATAATAATAATAACAATAATTTATTCGTTTGTTTTAATTTAATTCAAACTGACAATCCGCAGTATGATTACATGAAATGGTAGAAACACATGACGACAAGTTATAAATGTTCAATTACATTACATTACATTACAATTAATAAGTTGGAATTGCAGGTTAGTCGCTTTTATATCAATAAGTGAGACCTATGCACAGATATGACCCGCTGTTGGCTTCTCCAACTCTATCGAACCTGCAGCCAGTGAATGATGGTCGGGAGAGCCTCTGATGAGTCTGTCTTGAAGAGGCGCTATATAAAGTTGTGAGTTGAGGTCAATAGGTCAGCCGAAAAGTGTGATATAGACCAGTTGGGATCGCAACAGGTACGCCTAATAAAATAGTTAGGCCCATAAGTCTTATAATAATTATGTTTAGGCCTACCAAATAATTTTGTTTACAATTTTTCTGAAAACGTACTATAATAAAGTAAACTGATGTTCGTACCAATCTGCCATTTTGCCGGACGTAAAAGCCTACACTAGAGAACTACATTCAGAACTGGTTAAAGTTGGACCTGAGCGTTAATTAATTTTAGAATTTTAACATAGTCATGATCGTTGGAGGAAATCGGTTAAATGGATATAACATAACATAGCGGGTTTCATTGTTTTTATGCTGTTGACGTCATAATGCGTCACTGCTGCCAACCACGGAATCATGCGACATTATAGTTTGAGCGACAACTCCAGTAAATACTTAAGTGGAGATTAATAATAATGTTTTCTTTATTAAGCGCCTGACAAACGTACTGCGCTGTACATTTACATGTTATGCAATTGAAACAATCTTAACTACTAACAGAACAGACAGCCTGCAATACAATTGGGCTCGAATATTTTAGAAACGTAGTTCACGGGGCCGTAGCCAGGAAAAAATTCTGATGGGTTATACGTTTTCGTGGGGTTTCCATTGGAAATTGTCGTATTTTTGCACATTTTTAGTTTTTAATAACAGTAATGCTTTATGGGGGGGTGGGTATGAACCCGTAAAACCACCACCTAAATACGCCCATGTTAGAAACGTAGTTCATTGTACGGAATACATGAAATAAGGGTTTCTTCATCGGCCAATAAAGGACCATTTTTATATATTTATTCGTGCAATCATTGTGGCTTTGTATAATGACAAGATAAAAGCAGTGGACTGCAGCATGGTCGTCACTGCTTCACGCAACAACTCAATGTTACGTGACGTGGCTGGCATTAAATTGAGCGCCCAACCTTAATGTTTCCAATGATGTAATTGCGTGCAATTGTACACCTTCAATTGATATGTGCTATTCTTTAAATGCCAGTTGGTCAGTGAAGTGTACGTTCTGCTACAATGGTTTCCTATTGTGGCGCACCATTGATCGCTATGTACACGAGGGAAGCTGAATGCGAGTCAGCAACGCATGCATGACGGAGAACTACGTTGTGGTAACATTACCCCGGTACCTAATGAGATTTTGGGAACTTGTCGTGAGGTTCTAGGCACTTCCGGTCGAACTGTCAACTCCGGATGTAGTGCAATGTAACAAGACATTTATAAAGCGCCGCTTAAGAGTCTCTCAGAAGCGCTCAACATGTGGCCATCAAACAGCTGAAAAGTGTGTCTTTAAGAGTCTTGAGTAAACCATATTATAGCCACATACAGCATTAGAACAGAGGGCGAAGAGCATTCCAGATGGGATTCCGTTGGCTGGCTCTACACGTGGGCTGGAGACCACCTGTTTCGAATTTCATAGTTACGTGTAGATGGGCATTATTTGCTAACGGATGATCAAAAGATATAATTAAATGAAAATATAAATGGAAATATTAACAATTATTATACTTTCATTTAACTTTCTTTGTTTTATGTGATATTATGTTTATTTAATAATTATTATTAACAATATTACATGCGTACATACGTACATACATACATACATACATACATACATACATACATACATACATACATACATACATACATACATACATACATACATACATACATACATACATACATACATACATACATACATACATACATACATACATACATACATACATACATACATACATACATACATACATACATACATACATACATACATACATACATACATACATACATACATACATACATACATGCATACATACATACATACATACATACATATTATTATTATTATTACTTAATATTAACTATATCGCTGGTGCATAATGCACAAGGTATCAATCGGTGGCACAGCAAAGCCATGCCGTAATCAGGTCAACATTCAGATGATCAGTAACAGTCGTCTTTTGATTAAAAAAAACGTAGGCTATGCAGTGGACGTTTATTAATTCACGTACATGTACAATTGCACATGTAGCACTTCATGCAGTCATTCACTGTGTCTGTGTCCATCATCTACATTCCTGCTGCAGTGTATACAGGAATCAGGAATAGGACAACCTGTGGCTTCTCCATTCACTTTCTCACAGCAGAGACGTCGTCATAAGCTAGTAAGCAAGCAACTAAATAAGTATGTGAGTAATAAGTTATTGATAAGTAAATAAAGCATGTTTTAACACGTCACAATTACTGGTGTGTATGTCCCTCGGCTGATCGAGGCATCGTGTACACTGAGTGTAATGTACACGGACAGAGAATGCTGAGACTTTTCTTTACAACCGAAGCGCAGATCTTTCTATCATTGTAACATCGCCGTCATCGTCGTCATCATTACAGTTTTGTCGTTGTTACAGTCATGAATCGTCAGCGTCAACATCGTCACAGTTCTGTTTAAATTCATCACAGCAGTCCTATCTTGTTATGAAAAATAACAGCGTCGCCTGGCTACGTGTATGTTACTGTCCAACATAATCCGATGCTCTCTGTCCATTGAAATGATAATTGCATTCGCACCAAGCCTAAGCCTCCTCCACCTACTCCTCCTCTTTCTCCTCCTCTTTTTTTCTCGTCCTCTTTCTCGTCCTCCTTCTCCTCCTACTCCTCCTCATCATCATCACCACCACCACCACCATCGTCATCAGCAACAACTGCTTCATCATCATCACCGTCGTCTTAGTCAGTTGCATCGTCGTCGTCGTCATCGTCCTCATGAGTAGGTGTATGGTCCGAAGGCTGACGTCATATGAGCTGCAGCTGCTGCATGGCTCAGCGCCTGGTGACTGTGATGATGGTGATGGTGGTAGATGTTCGACCCAGGAGGACCCGGCCAGTAACCGGGAGCAGACGGTAGGAAGCCACTGGCGGCACCCGTCGGAGAACCAGGGTGCGTCTTGATATTTACAAAACCGAGGTTAGCGGCGGCGTTGTGCGTGTAGGCCTGATGGGAATAGAAGAGGTCCGTGGGGGTCGGACCCTGTGAGTGGTACTTGTAGGCAGCCCCCGTCTCCACACCCACCGCGGCCGCCGCAGCCACTGCCGTCGTCGGCTGGATGGCCTGCGCCAGTCCAGCGAAGTCGAACTTGTAGGCGTATCGTTTCCCGTGAACTTTCGTCATGATGTTCTTGTCGTAGTAGTAGCGTAGAGCTCGGCTCAGTTTGTCATAGTTCATGTTCGGCTTGCTCTTGCGTTCGCCCCATCGCCGGGCCACTTCGTCAGGGTCAACGAGCTTGAACTCACCGTTCGTACCTTCCCAGCTGATGCAGCTGATGTTGGAACCGTCCGACAGAAGCTCCAGTAGGAACTGCCATAACTGGATCTGTCCACTGCCTTCATTACACACACAAACACACATCGAATCAGTGAAAGAGTAAAACAGACTCCAAGAGATTCCAACTTATAAACTTACAGATGAGGCGCTCTTTCAAACCGGTTGGTCCCCAGTGGACTAATTTGAAGTCCTGGACATACTATGAGGCCTAAGACTTAGTGAAGTTTTAGTCATCCATTCAGTTTTAATTATAGTTATAGAGCCTACTATTCGGCCGAATACTAATTAGCTACTATTCGGCCGACGAATATACTTTCAATAAGCGATTTTAGTTTAGTTAATTATAACCATTAATCGAGTTTCGTTTAGTTTTAGATAAAGCAACCAAAACTAATGACTGTTAGTTATAGTCTTCCGTTAAATTCTAATTTTATAGTAGCTTATTATAGTTGCTCGAGTATTTTTCTTTTAAAGTTTTTAAAATAGCTTCAATTTCATTTTGGGCCTGCGGATTTTTAAGAAGCCTCAGAATGTTAGAATTTTGAGCATTTCAAGGGCAATTATGTCTTAATGACAATTGTAATAATAAACTCAATAAAAAGGTTGAATCATGGAAACAGGTAACGAGAATTAGTTAGAAGCGAAGAACCAAAAACTAGAAGTAGTCTTCATTTTCATGCAAATAACGAATCTGTAGTAGACCTAATTGGGGATTAACTGTAGGTCTGCTGATACAATAACGAACTGCAAAGCTAAGATTCTTATTCATAGGCCTTAGGTTCTATCCTCAAAGACCGAGAACTAAAAGTTAGCTAGCACTTCAAATCCAGGATTGTCTCTATTTATAATAGGAGTTATCTAAAGGAACTGTTCTTCCTTTCTTAATGTCAACATATAATAAATAAGTCGTGGATGTCGCTTTACTCCAACAAAACGGCGACATCGTTAATGGTATAGGCCTACAAGGTATCAGCAATAATATTGGATGCGTGGAAGTGAATGAAGTACAAGCGATAACGCAGTGCAAATCAACCAAAGCAGCTAATTCATTATAAACTGATCAACTGTATTAAACCAAATTTAATGCACCAATGTCTCAACTGAATTCCACTGAGGTTAATTGTGTGAAGAAGAAGCACGACAAGGGTAATCCAACAACACTATGGTCTTCCTTTCAACGTTTAATAACGAACTCTGCATAAGTTTATAGGACCTCAAGAAGTTTGTGCCACCGAAACACACAGCGTCAGGTAGTCATCATGTAAATAGCCATCATGTCAATAGCCATCATGTCTGAAGCCATCATGTCAATAGCCATCATTCATTATAAACTGTCAATAGCCATCATGTCAATAGCCATCATGTCAATAGCCATTATGTCAGAAGCCATCATATCAGTAGTCATCACTTAAATAGCCATCATGCCACTAGCCATCATGTCAATAGATAGCCATTATGTCAGTAGCCATCAGTAGCCATCATGTCAGTAGCCATTATGTCAATAGCCATCGTGTAAATAGCCACCATGTCAATAGCCATCATGTCAATAGCCATTTTGTCAGAAGCCATCATGTCAATAGATAGCCATTATGTCAGTAGCCATTATGTCAATAGCCATCATCATGTCAGTAGCCATAATGTCAGCAGCCACCACGTCAGTAGCCACCATGCCAATAGCCATTATGTCAGTAGCCATAATGTCAGCAGCCACCAATAGCACGCAGTTTAAAACTGACTGAATGCATGAAACAAAGTGCCTCTGAAATCAAATCACACTTCCCGTATATATATATCTTCGCGACATGAGCACATTTTATATAGAATCATTAGATTACATTACACGATAGTAAAACACAAAAACTAAAATTACATCGCGGTTCAGTTTGATGGGTTTCAGAGTCGTCATCATTGGAAACAACGACGACGACGACGACGACAACGTAATCAAGCGTGACAATGGCCGGCCGCCTTGCGGTGATTACCGGTGCATCGATTAAACAATAGCACGGACGGTTGGTTTCAGGCGACCGTCATCAATCACTTGCGGATTTGCTGAAGGTAGACAGCTGACAATGCGTATCAAAGAGTACGGACATCGATTGGAGGCAGGCACAATGCCGCGGCTAATGCACGCCTATAGACGAACAAACACCGGTCGGTCATAGACAGAGTTCGTCTGGCCATTACGCCCCCTTTGTCTCCCAATGGCCGCGTACACCGTAACTGCGACGACACAAAACCCGCCAACAACACTGTCGAATTCTGACCGGTCGCTGTCGATATCTGTTAACCGCTGTTGTTGTCCGCCGAAGATTTATGCTCAGCGCCCGCCAAAAAACACACTAAAGGCGCATTGGCCGCAGCCGCCGCAGCCGCCGAGCACAGCGTTACGCTGAGCCAAGCCAATCGACCGAAAGACACCGCTGAATCCGCAGACCGGAAGTGCCGTGCATACGGAACCGATTAAGGTCCGGTGCTCGGATGACATGCGCGCCAACAATGACGACATTGTTCCGCGGCACAATGGCGGTCTCGGTCCATTTAACGGTCCACGTTATTCGATTGGCTTTTGTGAGTGGGACAATGCAGTCGCTCGTTGCTCGCTCGCATCGCCTGTAGTGTGCTCCATCAACAGCCATCAATGTATACACACCCAACCAAACAAACAAACACGCCCCGGCACACACCGACGCACAACCTCTAAAACTAGTGTGGCTTAGAGACATAAACGTCTCGTTGAAAGACACGCCGCCATCTTGGACACAATAGGCCCGGGACAGGTATGACAGGTTGCAGTACACTTTGGTTACAGTTCATCATTTGGATCATTTCAACCACTGCGGTGTCTACTGGTATGCCAGACATTACGAGCCACAGCGTAAATCTGATCTAATGATTCTCTTCCGTGGATTGTGTCGCTCGTTTGCGATTCATTTGACATCAACCGGACAATGATCCTACGCCTGAATGCACATGTTCTCATCAAATGCACGCATCATGGACTGCATGAATGTGCGGCGCTTTCCCATAAGAATGGAATGCACATGTTGGGACCCGCTTGTTTAGAACTGGAGTTAGCAACTTAGCATTAGTTAAACACCTGAGCAAACACGCAAAACGGTCGAAATGATTTGAATTAACTTCATATTTGACAATTAAATCGGTAAATCTTTTAACCGCTCGCTTTTACCTGACTTTTCTGTGTTCATAATCAGCCTGTCGGTTACCAACTTTGAAACGGCTCTTTAATGTATAGGCCTATACTACACCAATTCTTTGCTTTGGATCGAACTTCCACTCAAACCTGAAGAGTCACCTCTTCAAGAATTCATATACTGCGACTCAACTGCGACTCCATCTTCCGATTCTCGACCTAAACGACACCCACCTTAACAGCTACTCTGCCCCTCTGACTTTCTGGAACCGGACCTGGACCTCCTTCGGACTACCCTTTAGACCACCCGTAGTCTCGACGCAGCGCTCGTGAATACGCTAGTGCCCTGCGTTTGGTTTTCGCGTGGCGCTTTAGAAGTCTGTAGTTTACGATTACGTTTACCAACTTCCGAGAGACCTTTGTTAGCGTCTTCCACTTTAGTCTGCGCATAAATCCTCCTCCTCCTCCTCCGCTTGCCACTTGGACTCCAGACTGAACTTTTCAAGCTATCCAATCCTACATCATCCTAGGGCCACCGATGCCATCATAACCGCTTTAAGCTGTTTCCTCCTCAGCGTGAACTCTGCATTCTTACCTGGCGCTGATCTTCATAGGCATCGGTTCACACATGCATGCTTACCAACTGACGCTAAAGAATTTTCTATACAATCTTTGACTGCTGTGGACGAAGTCAGTCGTACAACGAACGATTTGCTTGGCAATCCATGGCATATGCTTACCCTGCGGTCTCCATTGTGAATGAAGACCTTCCATTCCGGCAGACTTAGCCAACGATAGCGCACTGTGAGGATAGCCTTCAAATGAAGAAAAAACACAGGAAAACATTGAACGAATTAACCTACTATAGGAAAACTTATTAAGACACTATACGAATGGAGCGCCTCTGATTAGGGATCTAGAATGGGCGCTATATAAATTTTGATCGATTGATTGATTGAATGGACCTTATTCTATAAGCCAACGTCTTTGTACGCATGTATGCGTTCATATATATATATATGTATGTGTGTACTTATGTGTGTATGTCAGTGTGTATGTCACTGTGTGTATGTATGTGTGTATGGGCCCCTACCCAGCGGGAATTTCTCCCTTCTGGGTATGCCTTTCGTTCTGGACTTCACATTGAACATGTGTAATAAAAGTGTTACTTCACGTCTTTACTTGGTTGCAAGCGTATTGAATGTGTATGTTCAACACTTGTTTTGTTACGATGAACTGCATGTATGTGTGTATGAATAAGTATATCATGTATGTATGTGTGTACGTATATATCATGTATGTATGTATGTGTATGCATGTGAGTATGCATGGGTATGCAAGTGTGTATTTGTATGTAAGTATGTATGCGTAATTGCGTATGTAATGCGCAATTGTGTTTGTATGTATGCGTATGCATGTATGCATATGTACGTATAGACTTACATATATTCGTATACAGACATATACATTCTTAGCATTATATAAATTGAACCATGCTCACTCGTTCAGTCCATGAGTGCAACCATCAGTCGTCTCTAATCATGAGTGACGGGATGATAAGTATGCGATAGTGTATACTATTCATTCATTCAGTATGCGTATGTACATGTATGTATGCAAGTGTGCTTGGATATAATTATGTATGCATGTATCCATGAATTTTTTATAATTGTTTCTTTTTTTTAATTCAGTCGATTTTGTTACTGAATGAATGAATAATACGCTATCGGCATAATTTTCACCCTTCACTTCTGATTAGAGACGATTGATGGCTGAACTCATTGACTGAACGAGTGCGCTCTGCAATTGAGCATGTGGAAGCCTATTCTAGCGCCATGTTAAGTATAGCTCACAAGAGTGATGTTTCAAAGAATGTATAAGTAGATCTTACTTTGACAACTTTGCGGACTTGGCTGAGGCGTCCAAGGTGGCTTTGTGTAGGCATCTGCAATTAATTAACGATATTGAAGATTAATTAAAACCCGGAATCAAAGCTCATCCGTATGTATGTATGTATGTATGTATGTATGTATGTATGTATGTATGTATGTATGTATGTATGTATGTATGTATGTATGTATGTATGTATGTATGTATGTATGTATGTATGTATGTATGTATGTATGTATGTATGTATGTATGTATGTATGTATGTATGTCTGTATGAGCACTTGTTATAGCGCCCCTTCAAGATTTCTACTCAGAGGCGCTCCCGACTACAGCGCAGACACTGAATCGGAGTTTCACGCCGAAGCGCATGAGCAATTGCGAGTGAAGGACTTGCCCAGGGTCCCTACGCGGCGGCTTGAGTTGGATTCGAACCCGCAACCCTCCGGTATAAGTAGGCCTACCTTCATTGATCTTTCGATTTAATTAGACTTAAATTCTGTATAGTAGATCTGTATGCATTGACAAAGATGTGTATCTACAATACTGTATACAGCCTATATGGTAGTTTCCTATCTGTGGAGATTTCTTGAGATCCATTCACTGACAAATACGGTATTAATTATAAAGATTTTACACAAACCGAAAGAAATTTCATTTCTGGACAAAGTTTGTTTTTCTCCGTAACTGATTTAGTTTAGATTCGCATTACAAAGTTCAATATTTGAATAATTACCAAAGACAAAGAAAGCGTTTACCATCGATTTAGTTGCAAATTATGACTGATATTTTTATGGGGCGGGGAGATGGTTGAATAGTAACACCCTGGCGGAAACATCAGAAGGACGCGGGTGGGATACTCGCTATAGTCTCATAAGGTTGACTGAAATTGACTCAGCCTTAAACTCCCTAGCGGCGACTGTAAAATGAGCAGTAGGACAGATGGACTCCTTGCAGGTTGCCGTATACAGTTAAATTCTACCCCTGTTAAACTTCTTATCATCTGTTATTACTATATCACATAGAACTAGAATTCATGACTTGAGGCTTTAATATTCGTAAATATTCGTGAATATTAGGGCATTTTAATATTCGTAAATATTCGTAATTATTCGTTCATGACGTCACTGTTTCCGTTTTGTTTACAAACTAATTTAAGACTATTAATTTAAGAATATGTGCAGTGGTTTTGTAACAGTTCTTGTTTTAATGTCTAGCTTTTTGGCACTGAATTTTGTACAATTAATCCCGGATTTTTAAAGAATTAAGAATGAAAAGAAATTTAAAAATGTAATTTTCGTTGGCCAGTTTCAATATTCGACAATTTCTACAAATCTTAATTTGTATTGTATTGTATCTAACGATTTATATAGCGCCTCTCTCAGAATAACTATTCAGAAGCCTGATAAACGTTCTCAGCACGAAAACCCCGGGGAAAAGAAATATTCGTAATATGCGGCGTTATGCGCATACTCGTCCTATATGCTATATCATGTAGGTCCTAATCTTACTGCGTACTTGTCAGTTTGATTTAATAAGCGAATATTATTATGAATTTGTTGTGTTTGAAATTAGCTTGACTGATGGTCAACAGTTGATACAGCAGGCCTAGGAACTGTTTAAGAGCAATGCTTATTTGGGTATACGTAACTTTTCGCTATAACACGATCCACGAAATTAGGCGTCTGCGATAGGTTCCTGTCAGGTGATCTATTGTTGTCCAAATTATGATGACTAATTATGGTCGGTTTAGTCTAATATAAGGATTGGCTTCGGTTTCAGTTACAGTTACCAACCAAAAGTAACATCAAAATATCTTCTGATGAGATGTGATTTTAGACAGCTAAGTTAATTTGCCATGAATACCTATCATATCTTGCATGACATATACGTCTGACTGGTTTTAGAGCGCATGGATTATTAATTACTTATAATGTGGAACCATGCACCTGGATAACTTTATCTGAACGTTTTCCTTCTGCTAACACGCCTTCCAGCCTCCGAGCATAAGAATGTCAAGCGCCACATGTATTGTATGCATGGAAGCAGCCTGTGTGGCGCTTGCCATTGTGACAGTCATTGTGACAGGTTGCGTGACCTGTCCTTATGAGCAGTCAACACTTGTCAGTATAGCACCGAACAGTTCATGCATGTATAATGTCAAATAGGAAAGCTTTCTATAACACAATGTCAACCCACGGTAAATCGTAGGAAAGGGCGCTTCTATGGTCTATATTATATTCATTTATAGGCAAAGTTCACATTAAGCTATACATGAAAATGCACAATATTTGAAGACGATCGGAAGATGTTTGTTGACAATGTCAGGAATAGACAACGAGAAACCAAAGTTGCCTAAATAAGCTAATAAATAAATCTGCTGATGAATACTCTTTTGGTCTCTTTTCAACATTTTCGATTTTATATAGCGACCGTATATGGCCTCGACCCTGCAGGTTTTTCAATGAATTGATCAGGTGAGATTATTTACCATGCACCGCTGCCCGTTTGAATTACTTTGAATAGGCATTTAAGGTCCCCGTGTATGGACCGTGTTAGCCCGAGATTTAAATCTCTGAAATGAGCCACTTTCGTGAATCAAAGCTCGATCCGCACGCTTTCTTACACAGAGGAGTCCGGGACACAGCCTACGCTCTAAACAGTGTGGCTAACTGGGCCAACATTTAGGCTAAGCTTGTTCCAATCATGTCTCCTTGTGAAAACCCGGTAGCTGCATGGTGGTGATTGCAATCTTTAGTTTACGGTGTGACCTACCTGCGGAAAACATCATTCCGGAGAACTGAAATGAACAGGGAGTTCTATAGAAGTCTGTCGGCGGCTTTTGGGCCAATCCTCTCATGGCTGTCTTCATCGATCTCCAATCCATATCCACCGACGAGAAATCAAATTGCTGTCTTTGAAATAATTCAAAGGTTTCCACTCCTCGCTCTGCAGGCTGAGTTTCTGATTAACACCGAAACATCCGTCTCGCCGTTATATTCACCCGTGAACGGTTAGCACTGGGTAAGACGTAAGCAATCACTTTTCGATTAGAGCGTTCTGCGAATCTTTCAACATATTTTAAAACTCGTGTAGCAATTTAAAGTTTCTTGCAAATTCTGCGACCGGATATGAAATTATTAGAAATGAATGGAGCAACTCGAAGTCGAATCAAACCAGAAACCAGAAACAAAGTCGTAAGTTGTCATCATCGTTAAAAATCAAGTTAAAAATCTGTTGTCGGTTGTATGTTAATTCATTGACGAACGTTCTGCTGTTCTATCAAACAAAACGGAATTGTTTTTCCGGATTCGACAAAATCCAATCAAGCGGAACAGAGGTCTCAATAGTCGTTTACGTTATCCAGCGTAACTTTGCGGCGACGCACTGAGACTGGTGCAGGATATTACTGGTGGGACGAGGCATCCGGTTGGCTTTCACAAACGCCGGCCATTATTGCTTCCTCCTCCGTCTCTAAATGGAGAGACCAGCAGTCGCACTTTTTACTTATATATAGGACTGCGACGGAAGGCAATCGATAGTTATTTCGTTTTGTATAAACAGCCGGTAGATTCGTCCGTCCTTCCGTCCGTCCGTCAGTCCGTCCGGCCGACGAGAGGCCGCCTCTAGAGGGAGCCATTGTTACACGGATTTACCCATCCGACAAGAAACGACTCGGCAACGGCTCTGCCTCTCCGACGAGCGCTCAATAAACCGGCGCAAATAGGAATCAGAGCCCGGCCAAACAGGAGAGCGAGACGTCAGACGCGACGCATGCCGTCAGGAGGACGCTGTGATTGGTCGAGGATTAGAACACTAACCAATGGCGTGCGTAGCGACTGAGTGACGTCACATGGATGGACAAATGATGAGTGAATAGACGTTCGTCATGCATTTGACGTCATGCATGCATCGGAGGAGCAGTTTCAGTGCTTCTGTCCGTATCTTCATTTGCATCGACTGAGATGATATGCGGAGTCAGCGAAGTGGATGGCATTGGCAGGACACTTCTTGTGGAAATATTCGGATAGATACATGTACTCATCGGGACGGAGGCGGCGTCATCAATCCTCCAATTGCTATCGGAACTCTTTACTATTTATCTGAGCGATTCGATGTTATTATTATTATTATTTTATTTATTATTATTATTTTATATTATCATTATTTTATTACTGTTAATCATATACTTGCATCGGGCGTTATTTTACGAATTCACCTCACATGCGCGGGTAACTGGAAAAAGAAAAGTCTTTAATCGTTTGTTAAATTAAATACGAGGAGATAGGTAGCCTACGTTAGTGCTGGTGGTAGTGAATTCCATAGATGAGCACCATCACGCGAGTTAGGTAGAGAAACCACGCGGCTTTTGGTAAGTTGGAATAAACAGCTGGTTATAGAGGAAGTTGATCTTAAGTTTGTCCTGGTAGACTGGTAGTATTAAGTGTGCGTGGAATGCATAAGTCAGCAAGGTAGCTCACCGTAGCTCAATGCTAGACCACGAAGTGCCTTGCATGCAAGGATAGCAACTTTTGAGTGGACCTGAGCTAGAAAAGATAACCGGTGTAACTTTAAAGACGTTATAGTCTGCATGTTACTGGAGACTTTTGGATGAAGCCGAAGAACAAGACAAGCTGCTGCATGCAGAACTGATTGTAAGGAGTCAAACAGGCGACGAAGAAGAGAACTGATTAATTACTTAATTGATTAGCTACGTTCCTGTTTCTAATTCTAATTAATATGCAGCCGAAATTTTGCTAATTCTAATTTTAATTAAAGTTTACCTAATTCTAAGGAGCCAGAGCTTCGGCAAACATTTTGATAGCCATGTTGGAAGTTGGAACAATGCATCGTGTTTTTTGGAGATCTCTTGATGACTCGTAATGTAATCTTAACTGCATGTAGCTATTAAGAATTGATGAGGTGGATGAGGATAAAGTGTTGAGAATTAAGTGATTCTCAAAAAGCTAGTTCACAAAAGTTCATCTCTGTTCGTATGTATCTGATTGGCAACACATATCGACAGCCAGACATACGAACAGACAGACGAACGTCAAGATTCAGAATTTAATACATGCACACATACACAGATACATATGTACATACACACACCACAATTACATACATACATACATACACGTACGTACATACATACATACATATAAACATACATACATACATGCATGAATACATACTGTGGTTTGTGTAGGTATGTATAATTGTATATATGTGTATGTATTAAACATACATGTACATACCTACACAAACCATATAGTTACATAATATTATATGCAATTAGCCAATTATATTTAAACATTTCTGTGCCTTGTAACCGGAGGGTCGCAGGTTCATATCTCCTTAGCCACTATACGTTACGACCCTGGACAAGTTGCTCACCCACAATTGTAATGTATTGTATTTATAGATTTATAAACACCAATCAGAGGCGCACCCAGTGCGAGAGACCCCGAGCGAAAACAGTGGTCTTATTAAGACGGCGAACGGAAGCACCTGCAGGACCACCGGTGTGTGTGTAAGGAAGGAAACGGAAACCACCTCACTCATCTTATCCCCGGGTAGCATAAAACCAATGAACCTGCCTTCGGGCAGAGAACTCATCAACATACATACAAGCATGCATAAATGCATACAAACACATAATTATGCATACTTGCATACATACACACACGCGTACACATATATAGATATACGTATGCATGCATACAAGTGTACATACATGCATGAATACATGCATACATGCACAAATGCATAAACATATACATACATACATACATATATATACATAAATACATACATACATACAAACATACATACATACATACAAACATACATACATACATGCATACATACATACATACATAATACACACACATACATACATACATACGTACATACATATATACATACAAACATGCATACATACATACAAACATACATACATACATGCATACATACATACATACATACATACATACAAACATACATACATACATACATGCATACATACATACATACATACATACATAATACACACACATACATACATACATACATACATACATACATACATACATACATACAAACATACATACATACATACATGCATACATACATACATACATACATACATACATACATACATACATACATACATACATACATACATACATACATACATACAAACATACATACATACATACATACATGCATACATACATACATACATACATACATACATAATACACACATATACATGCATACATGCACAAATGCATAAGCACATATACATACAAACATACATACATACAAACATACTTACATGCATACATACATACATACATACATACATAATACACACATATACATGCATACATGCACAAATGCATAAACATATACATACAAACATACATACATACAAACATACTTACATACATACATACATACGTACATACATATATACATGCATTTGTCATAATTTAAAAAGTCTATCTCCTTATTGTCTTTTCTTAGTTTTCGCAGATTAAGCAGCGTTCACCATGGATCGATCGTAAATTTTAGGCTGTAGGCCTCTAGGCCTACTGTGTTCCATATGTGTTAATTATTTCAATTAATTCTGCAGAAGTTATTTTGCTATTTGGTTGGGAACATACAAGTAACTAAGATATCGCCGCCAAATGAATTTTGCTAATATCGATTCATATATAGTATATTCAGTAATTTGAAGTCGATTCAGAGAATTTATATTGAGGAATCTCAATTCTGAGTAAAAATAGGCTAATTGGTGTTGGTTCCAGGATATTGTTTGGCTCTATACACTCGGAGTGTGAAGTGATAACAAGGAATTGACATCTGTCAGCCGTCGAATTGTCAGGCTATAGGTCTCCGTTAATATTAAGATAGGAAATGACAGCTTTTTGTAGCGTTTTGGTCGTCATTTGCAATTCTTCATTAACTTAGAATGATTTATTTTTAGAAACGGGTAGGGCATATATACATCAAACTCTATACAACGACCTTACAAGTCTAATTGTTTCATACTGCGCAAACATTTAATCGAGTTGTAGCCTACACGAGACAACTGTTACAAACAAAACATAAATGTTACGTACTTAATAATAATAATAATAATAATACTGCTAATAATAATATCGCAGCCTGGTCGCCATCTGAATTGGGTTTCTTGAGATCCAAGAGAGACTTCTTTCCTCTTCCAACGTGTTACGACAGCAATCCTGCAGCGTTTTAAGCAATCGTTTTCCGGGATAAATTTGAGGAGCCTGGCATCTACGAAGACCAACCATCCTAGAAATGCATTCTCCCAATAAGCATATATCATATATATATTAATGTATATAAATATAGTATATATATATATATATATAGACCTTTCATTTGTCCTATTATGGGCCTTCTAATAAACTTTATCATTATAGGTAAATTTGAACATGAAGGCGTCATCCTGCTCCTTCAGTGACAATTTTTATACTGTTTGTGCAATGATGTATCGGACGCCATGGTCTGGCAAGCTTCAGGTCTTGAAACGATGGGACAGTGTTTCTCTCGTTTCTACTGCAGGCGGTATTCGATATGCGATGGGGCCACATCACGTTCAGTGACCTCCACTCTACGTCGATCCCTGTTCAAATGAGAATCCGAGAGTACGTTACAAGCAGCAAATGAATACATAATGTCATCGTTGGATCGAGTAACACAATGAAAATTTGTCGGATTTAGTTCTGGAACGGGTTGTCATCACCTCCGCTGTATACAAGAATTATTCTTGTATACAGATCACGAGTTAATCAACAGTTACTGTCTAACCGTTGGAGACTACAGTTTTGTCAGCTGCATTTTCAAACTTCAGAACAATAACGGTCGCTGAGGGGTTTACACTTTACACCGACTCTCAACCTAATCACATAGTATTCTTCTCTATGCATCAATATTCCCCATCTACATACTTTGTGCAAGATTCCAATTTTGTTTAGGCGCGCTATAAATAACAGTCTAATAATAATAATAATAATAATAATAATAATAATAATAATAATAATAATAATAATAATCTAATCAATCTTCTAACTTCTATAGTACCGTTTACCGTAATTCCCAAACAATTAGTCATAGTCATAATCATCAGATTGCAAGTTAATTTATTATATTTGTTCAAAGCAAGGCGTTCAATGGTTTGTAAGGCGCGAAACAAGATCACTGGCAACATATTCTACAGGGTCATCTATTTCAATCCTTACTTTCACACTTTACAATACAATACAATACAATTAAACATTTATAACGCGCTTTAACAAGACAAGTCTTGCACGAGAGCGCGTTGCGCTGTGTTCTTAGTCATAGTGTAATGAGAATAGATGAGTTTTTAATTTGATTTAAATTGAGTAGCAGATGAACATTGACGGATTGTAAGAAATGTTAAAATTACGACTTAAGACTGTTGAGTAGGCCCCTACAATCCTACATAAAGTAATAGGCCTATATCCCGATCTTCTTAACCTGTCCTGAAATCTTTTCGAAATACTTGTTCAATGTTCATATTAAGCTTATGCATAGTCCCACAAAAACACATAGATAATGACAAACGTACTTCATCTTACACTTTATGACATCACAAAGGGAGGAAAAAACAAAACTTCAGCCAGCATGTTACAGCGTAAGATAGTAAAAACTCTATGACGTCAAAAAGGAACCGACACATCTTCAGCTTCAATTTATGACGTCACACAGACCACATATTTCACCTTTCATTTTATGACGCCACAGAGAGAATGATAAAATTAACTTTAACGCACATTATGACGTCACACATACAACGATAGAAAGAAATTTCAGCTTGCACTTAGTGACGTTACAAAGATGACAACCAAAACTTTAACTTTCGGTTCTTTATGATGTCATTTAAGAAAGTAAAGAAAATTTCCAAACTGTTATCGTTAAGGAAATGACAAAGCCTGTTGACTACATCAAATTATACGTTTGATCTTGAAAGCCTTCCAACTTCAGTTCGTCAATGAACATTCTGTTGCTCAATTTAAATCAATATTAAACACTGATCTGTTCTCATTGTACTATATGACTAGACATGTAGCGAAACACATTCTGGTGCAAGACTTGTTTTGTTAAAGCACGCTATAAGTATCTAGTTGTATTGTATTGTATTGTATTGTATTGTAAAAGCCCTAGCTGTGCAGGCGTATGATTTATGAAAGGAATTCATAATCTGTTATCATACTGATTTCATGACTATTTCATTTACTGCACAATTTTTGCAGCAACACCCACTGTCCCCAATCAGCCCTTGCTTTTTCCGGCCGATTAGCGTATACATGATAACAAGACAATCGTCAATTCGCATGAGACGGGCTAACGGACAACCAACCGATCGAGCAGGAGGAGGCAGGCAGGGCAGGCAGGCGTTCGGTCGGTCGGTCGTCGGTCGGTCAGTGGCGGATGTCCGGCGAGGCGACGACATGGCCGCTGGGAAAATCGATGATCGGCGTTAAGAGGCGTGCGTCGCAATGAAATTAAATCAGTTCATCGCGTCGTTTAATGGTGACTTTTGTGCGGAGAGATCTTCGTCAAGCGACCGAGCGACGGTCGGCGGTTGCCAACACTCCTGGGAAAGTTGATCGGCGACAAACACGCCCCTAAAAGCCCGGTCGATTCGGTCAACAGGGCGACGAGACGCAACAACGCCGGCCGCAGCGCCGTCTGCAGTCAGACGGCGCTAATGGCGCCCGTCATGCGAGGGACAATGGCGTTCCCACGTCGAACAGAGATGACGATTGCTCGGGCGATGGATGGATGGATGGATGGAAGAGCAGGAGGATCTGGAGATGGAGGAGGATGGTGATGATGCAAGGACGGTGGAAGGAGGATGAGGATCGGAAGGAAAGTCAGTTCTCGAAGACTTCCGTCAACGTCCGAGTCCTACAGACTCTTAAGTGGTCTTCGGTCTAGGCCAGATGAAATGACCGCTGCAGGGAAGCAGACAGATTAAACACTACAACGACGCAAAGAGAAGGAAAAGGAGCAGAGGAAGAGGATGGGCAGAGGAAGAGAGGCAGAGGCAGAAGGATGGAAGCTGGTAATAAAGAGGTGGAGGGGAAGGAATAGAGGCAGAAGGAAAGAGGAAGAGATGGAAATCGTGGGAGGGAGATGAATGGCCTATGGAAAAGGAGATGGAAGATAGTCACCGGAAGCAGCCGCTTCTTGACTTCCGTTTCTCTTGACATAAACTGCGATGACGACGATGACGATGACAAGACGACCGACGACGTCATTAGATCGTCGATCGACGGATATTGTAGCGTGACGTCTCCATTACGTAGAATATGTATTTTATCATCCAATATATATATACGTACAGGCCTGTGTATTATTCTGTCATGAATATACGCGTTATAGTTTAGAAGCGTTTCATATAATATATTATATGTACATATATATGCATATAATTATGTGTAGAAATATCAAACATATGCAATATACAAGTATGTGCTTATACATATGTGTAGGCATAGCCAAAGCTCTAGCGATTGATGAGCGTTGGTTATAAGTATTATACGGTTAATAGATAATCACGAAGTCACGGAAGCCGTGAATTCCGTGATTCTCGGCATTTGCCGTGAATGCCATGAATTTCCCCAAATGTCTTGAATTCCGTGATTTTGTGGAAATCTTGTTAAAGTAATGCAACACGACGTTCAGAACGGATAAGTTTCTTACCAGCGTCAAAGGTTTACTTGTCGCTACATTATAATTATTGCAGAAACTAACTATCTGCCGACAGTTGACTCTGATACTTAGCGTGACATTACACAGCGACAGAGCGTCGCTGCCGGTCGCTGCTTTGTGGTCGATGTTATTGATGATTACTATCTTAGCAAATACAAACTTCAGTAGTTATCAATATCCCATTATCAAGCCAATTCTATATCCCATTATCAAGCCAATTCTATATCCCATTATCAAGCCAATTCTATATCCCATTATCAAGCCAATTCTATATCCCATTATCAGAGCCAATTCGGGTTTGGGTACGAATAAAGGATCAAAGGTCAAACGACCACACCGGGCAAAACAGAGCGCAATTAAATTTGGTCAAGGTTGCACTTCTTGGGTGGGGCGTGCGTGTGCCCCTCCTCCTCCCCATTCCAAAGAGGGCATTATTTTTGATTGGAAGCCAGAGCGATCTACCGAATTGGAAGCCTTGTACACTTCTCTAATTACTAATTTAGTGTACAAAGTTTAACTTGGACATAATGCGCACGTGTGGACTCAGATGAAATTTTCTGAGAGCACTGTGTGGGCACGTCTGCGCAGCCAGCGCAGATAGTTTTTCCGAGAAGACATTTGACACGATTCTTTAGTCAGCACATCGACGAGGTACTAAGTCGAAATTTGGGCCGAGCCTCGCACGCCCGCCGGATGTGAAGAGACTGTTGCATGCAAAGTACAAGGTTACCGCGACCTTGCCTTGCGTCGACGATGTACTAAGACGAAATTTGGACGAAGCATCGTACGCCCACCCAGGGCGAAGAAACAGTCGCCGGCAAAGTACAAGGTTACAACGACCTTGCCTTACATCCTTATAAAACTGACCATTTCACGTCTGCTAGCACTCATACTTCAACGTGGAACGATGGACGACTCAAATGCAGATCGAGATACGAATCGTAAGTAAACTACAATTATTTTTCGACTATGCGCTTATGTCAACTGAAATGTCCAGATTTCTATGGAAATCTGAGTTAGCTTAATTACAGCGCACTAAACATAAATTTTATTTTTATTTTATCTTAGTGTGGGAAGAAGAGCAAGTGAGTGATTCACAGCTCTACTTAGAATGCGAAAGAGCTGAGGCACAATATTTGATGGAACAACAACAAGAATGGGGGGCAATTTCGGATGGAGATTTGCTTGAGTTTGTATTACAAATGGAGTCTGAGATGGATGGAAAACGAATCGCTGAGTTGGAAACTGAAAACAATTGTGGTATACATTGATATTCGATCTTACTCACTCTTATACTCGTATGATGTATTTATCACTTTTATGCTATATAGATATATATATATAGGCCGATATACATTTTAATAAAATCTTTCATCTTCCAACTCGTATTTTGGATGAATTTTGTTGTCATCTTTATATTTGCCACGCTAGGCTTATTCTTTCAAGCATTCTTTCATTCATTCTGAGCATTTATATAGCACCCCGCCAAGGAACCTAATCACCGGCGTTCATATGCATAAGACTTCTATATCGAATGCATTTCAAGACAGTTATCTTATTGCATCAGATTATTTTGGCATTATTTGCAATGGCTATTATTCATTGATTCTTACACACATATTGTTTTAACACGTAGTGAAAAGACAGAAACTTGACGACTTCAGCACAACGTCGCAAGCTCAAGTGGTTGATGATGATGATGGTCGGTGTATATTCTTTGCTGACTCACCAAAATCTTCGCCAGCACAGGACGTGGAATCGCCTCATCCAAATGAAAACTGTGGTAAATGCTATTTTTTACAATCTTTAACAAGATGTCAGTGTGCGTGTATGTGTGTGCGTGTATGTGTGTGTGTGTATGTGTGTGCGTGTGTGTGTGTGTGTGTGTGTGTGTGTATGTGTGTGTGTGTATGTGTGCGCGTGTATGTGTGTGTGTGTATGTGTGTGTGTGTGTGTGTGTGTGTGTGTGTGTGTGTGTGTGTGTGTGTGGCCGTGTGTTTGCGTGAGACCTCCTGTACCCATGACTTTTGCCCGCCCAAGAGTCGCAAAGCCATGACCACACGCAAACCCATGACGTCATGGGTTTGTTTTATTGTCGAAATCGACTCCAGGACGGTCGATTTACTATAGAATAGTTAAATTGTTATACTGTCATTGGTTTCCAAACTGCCATGAAATTCCCGCATTGGGCGCATCTCACACACACCAAAATCTGTCAAAATTTTGATTTGCGATTTTCTCGAGTTTTTGAAAAGTCGCGGGTTTGTGTTTTATGGACGGGGTCACGTGTCTATGGTCACGTGATAGACACGTGATAGCCAAGCGACAGCAAGCAGATCAAGATGGCGTTTAACCGTCGAAATTGCGCTAATTCCAAACTTCTAGCCATTAACGACAAATATAAAGTATGTATTATATTTTATTGGTACATTATTTAAATTTAGATTATCTAGTAGATTATATAAAGTTAGCAGATATTTAAATTTCAGCTTAATTTATGCAATTCGTGTGTGTTTGTGTAGGCCTATACATACGAATGTGTATGTAACACACACACCCGAACCCATGACTTTGCACGTATTGGAGTCACAAAGCCATGACCACACGCAAACCAGAGACAGAAATAAAGTAAATAATGCCGGGAAAAAACGCTTGTGAACTACCTATGGATTGAAGGTCAGAAGGACGCGAGTTCGCTACCTGCTAGGCGCTGGCCCATGAGGTTGAATAAGCCTTTATACTCCCTAGGGGCTATTGTAAAATGAGCAGGACAGATCGACGCCTTGCAGGCGGTCATACAGTTAAATTAAAACCTGCTAGCCCACAGGGTTGACACAGTCTTCTACTCCCATGGAGCGATTGTAAAATGAGCAGGACAGATCGGCGCCTTGCAGGCGGCCATACAGTTAAATTTGACCACTGTGAAGATTATATGAGTCAATGATAATTAGTTGGGTATAGAAAACCTCAAACTTTTTGCAATATGAACCTGTTATTTGTATTATTAATTAAGTATTATTATTTTTATATGTTTCATGGTTTATTTGTGACTCTGGATATCTCTGAATATGGGGTTTCCTCAAACTAAATATAGCTATTATATACGTACTTTGAATTAAGGGAATTGACAGAGTTTTGCCCTCTATTTTCAGTGTGACAAGGCAAAACGAAATGCGCGTATCCATCCAGAAGATGAGGCACGGCATTTCTTAGACAATGACAAGCCTGGTTTCGAATGTCGTTTCATAAACGAATATATTGGTAAGTGTACTGTATACGGATGATGGAAGTAAAAATTTCTGTTTTTAAAGTGGACTTTTTATTCCTTAAAATGGTTTGAATCCCATTGACAATATTAAACATACCTGCAGATACTATATGCGAAAACGCATTAGGCATTGCAACTTGCACTAATTTGAAGGCATTGTTTGTCTAGTTGAACAGTTAACTGGAGACAAGTTGTCCCATTTCGTCTATAGATGGTTTAAAGGTTTCCTGAAACCAAAAAAACTTTCAAAAGGGGGAAATTTATGGGGCAAAAGTTTTCTTTTTGGGGGAAAACTTTTTTTTTTAAAAGTTTTGGAGGAAATTTTTGTAAATTGGAACAAGGGGGGAA
>JACEVL010000130.1:1332500-1447007 GCA_020284085.1 Aporrectodea caliginosa | reverse complement strand
TTGGGAATAATGTTTCAGTTGCAAGGTGAGCAATTAGACAATAGTGATTGAAAAAGCTGGGTGATTGTGGTTTTGGTAAGTACCAAGGGTGCTCTTCAGGTCCTATAAATGGCTTTCACACACCCAGACGATGAGTACTGATTTCAAGGGTCCAGTAACAGCACTATTTGCAATGGATTTCTACAGTGTATTTTGGCTTGGGAATAATGTTTCAGTTGAAGGGTGAGCAATTAGACAATAGTGATTGAAAAAGCTGGGTGATTGTGGTTTTGGTAAGTACCAAGGGTGCTCTTTAGCCCCTATTAATGGCTTTCACATACTTAGACGATGAGTACTGAATTCAAAGGGTCCAGTAACAACATTATTGGCAATGGATTTCTACAGTGTATTTTGGCTTGGGAATAATGTTTCAGTTGAAGGGTGAGCAATTAGACAAAAGTGATTGAAAATGCTGGGTGATTCTGGTTTTGATTAGCACAAATGGTGCTCTTTAGGCCCTTAGAATTTAAGGTCTTTCACATACTTACAGGTTAAGTAGTTTTCAAAAGTCAGATAATGCCATTGTTTGCAATGCATGTGGAAAATATATTTTTGCTTTACAGTAATGTTCATTAAGTTTCAGGGCTACCAGTTGCAGAAGAGTTATTGAAGGAGATGGGTGATTGGCATTTAGATAGCACTAGGAGTGGTCTTTCGGCCCTCACAGGGCTTTCACATTATTAGAGGATAAGTATTCTAAATATCAGCATGTCCATCCGATTTCTTCAACACATTTCAGCTTGACATTGATAGTGTTTCAATGGCTTCCTGTGAGAACAGTTATTAAGTCCGATAAGTGATTGGCATTTGTGATAGTTTCATTATTAAATATTTTTATTCAATTTATCATATATTACAATTCAGGAACTTCGATTTTTAATTTTAATATCAATATTATTGCGCCCTCTACGCGTATAGATTTGAATATGGATATTACTGCGCACTTGATGCACTCCCACTTGCCACTTCCATGGTTATTTTCAAGCGGCCATTACAAATTTCGTTATGAGAAATATTGTTTATTTAAGAGAACTTTTTACGTTATTTCCTTCATTTTAACAAATTCTAAGTATACTAGTACATTAATTGGGCAATGGCTCGTTATTGTTTTTATTTTGGAACGCGAAAACGGTACGTTATAACACGTAAACAATAAGCGACGTGACAGCGGTGAATCACATATTCACGCAGAGTCATGCTCATCAATCAAACTTCTATTTACGAAAATAATTATTTTCATCGATCGAATTTCTATTTACGCACAGAAATATGTTCACCAATACATAGGCTATTCTATTTGCGGAAACATTTTTCTCACGAATTCAACTTAGCGTGAAACGTTTAATAATTTAGCAACATAAAGTAGGCCTACGGGATTTATGGGACGGCAAGACGATAAATTGCTGATTTTGAAGACATTTTTCATGCGATTTTTCTTTTTTAAACACATTATAAGTAAACTAGTACACTAATTGTGCAATGGCACGCTTTAATTTTACTTTGGTACGTGTGTTATAATGCGTAAATAATTTAGCAACGTGTTTTGTTGCGAAAGAATTTAGCAACGTAAAATGCGACTTTACCGAAGAAGTTACAAAGAACGATGCATGACAAGGAACTGCGTCTAACGACATCTAGTGGTCTGATGTTCGTCCAAATGACTTTCCAGCCATCGTTTAAGGTGGAAAGAAACACAAATTCAAACCAATATTATTAGCAACTCTCTCGTAGACTTAGATGCCGTTGTTTAAAATGTGTGTGTTAGTCCATTAAATTACATGCACAGAGTTTTTAAAATAATCTAACCAGGTTTGGAATTAAAGTCGAATTTCTCGATATTCTGATAAAACTGTGATCAACACAAAATGGCGACGATTCAAGTGTTGCGCTACAATTAGAAGTAAGCTCCAGTTTTATAGAGTATATCCTGTCATCTAGCGAATACTTTTAACGCGCTACAGCAAAAGAGATTTTAGGCTCATGTAATTTACCATTAACAGTCACATTTCTAAAATTGCTATTTATGGCATTTATATAATATTAGAAACAAGAAGTGAAAAGACTATTGGAGAGCTGGCCCATAATAGCGCATTAACGTAATATGCAAAACCTGTAGACCGATCGAATAAACAAACCGTGATATCGTAATCTCGATGATCTAACTCGAAAGTCAATGTTAAGCATTGAGAACGAGCTTACTCATGAGAACTGCACCGCGTCACAGGCGATACAAGAAATAATTATATGTTAGGGGTAAAGCTGGGAAATCGCCCAGGACGAGAAAGATTGGAAGGATAGTATCGATAAGCTAATTAAGCTTGATTTTCTATTACTGACTGAGAAAAATTATTCTCTGCATTCACTTACTCTTCTATTGTCCGTCACTTGGGTGTCACACATGACTCCTCCCTCATGTTCACGTAGCGAACCTGACCCGATCCTGTTTCTTTCAGCTGAGACGTCTGAGGGCCATCAGATTATTGGTCTTTTTTCTAATTTTACCACCATATTAACCCTCAATGGTTCCTTGGGGTGCAATCTGCACCCCGTGGCCGTTTCTATGGCTCCTCACGTGTTATTATTAAAATGTCAGCAGTTATCTTCTAGGACATTGTAAGTGTACCATTTTTTCCTATAGTCATGCATAAAACGATAAAAAAAGAGTTGACGTCAATTTTTGCCAGCACAGGTTCATCGGGGGTGCAATTTGCACCCCCAAATTATGACGTTGATATGATACACAAATTCAGGTAATTGGTGCTAATTACTGCAATAGTTTGTTATGTTATTATATCTTAGAACACTTCCTGATATTACTATTAGTTTGACCTTTTTAGAAGACAGCCATTTTGCTTTGCTTACATTTCAAGTAGTAGAAAATAAATAACACCATGGCTAGGTATTCCACAGCTGAAGCTCTTCGACTGATTATGGAAGAGGATACAGAAGTTGATGAAGACAGTGTAGCTGAAGGTGATGCCGATGATAGTGAAGATGGAGATTGTTTGCCTGAAGTTGGTACTGTCTCTGATAACGAAGATAACGTGTCCGGGAAATTCGACGAATCAGAAGATGTCAGTGCGTCTGACGAAGAGCAGGTAAATGAACCATACTACACGGAATACAAGAGGAAGAGGTCGTGTAAGAGCTGGTACTGCAAGAGGAATTACAAGAGGACTCTGGAGAATTCGAAGAAGGAACTGAGATACAAGCTAAAGTGAAGAAGCAACAGGGACGTTGTCATCTGTGCCCGCGCGAGTTTGACAGGAAGACGCGCAAATTCTAAGTGCTGTAGGCCTCCTTCTCCGGCACACTCTGTCAAATGTACTGTGTGACAAATGTATGTAACTGAACGATTTAGATATGTCATTTGGAGAAAACATTGAACAGAATGTTTATATATAATACATTGTATTCGATTACCGGTAGACAGAGCGTATCCTTGATTTATATTCTCAAACAAATAGGGGTGCAGTTTGAACCCCAAGGACCGGGAACGAAACTTCCTGACATGGACCCATTGAGGGTTAAAGAATAAGTGATAAAATGATCTTCTTAGACACCATTAAAACGCTTCCAGGGGAAAACGAGCTGTTGGTAAACAGCAGTGTTTTTTTCAGCCGGAGCGGTCCGGAACGGCGTTCCGGGACCTTTTTTCAGCTATTAAGAAAAATAATTTCGTTAGTTTAAATTTTTCATAAAAAATTATTTAAAATTAGATACTTTAATTTAATTTCAGTGCTCTCGGTGTTTATTGATATTGATATAATTATATGAAATAGAAATATTACCAAAAAATATACCCCTATAACTGTTCTGAATTTGTTGAGTTCCAGAACCTTTTCTTCTAGAAAAAAAGCACTGGTAGCAGGGGTAGGCCTAAACAGAGAATAAAAATGTCAACCCGCGGGTGGCGCCGGTCCGAATGCTTGATTAAGGAGGGCGACCTTAATCATCGTCATAATATGACACAGCATCGCTAAATCGAAACAACCCACTTACATGACGGGATTGTATCTGTGCAATGCTTTCTTTAGTAACTGTTGTGTGTTGTGCTCATCCGAAAGCACCATGTTCAAACCATGAGGAAGAACTGCAGTATGGGAATTATCAAAAAATAACGGGGATGGAGGTTAGACGTTGATTTATGTGCAGTTTAGGTGTGAAATACATGTAGACTTTACTATGGGATCCTAAAAAGGACTAGGGGGAAGAAGAGAGTTAAGAAGGGTATGGAGTGTTAGCGACCTCATATTGCACGGTTTCGGCTTATTAGGGCGGGTGGCCACGCAGTCACCTTCTTACCTGATCTTCGTACTCACATTGTACTGTGTATGATCAGTGTATTCATTACAGCTAAGTTGGACGAGGGTGCAAATGGAGTGGAAATCTCGTCAGATATTCCTGGTGGATCATTTACGCTGTATCAAGGCATCGTTTAATATGGGAGCGAATGAAGCCGAAATCTCGGCTAATTTCTGTCCTGGTGAAGGATTTTTTAAATAAACGACCTCTCGGTTGATAGTCCAGCGCTCTGACCACTAGACTATCATGCATCCCGCAGAAGAAATCGAAAGTTACAGTAAATTCAACATTTCCCAATGAACTTAACAACGTAGGGGTTTGGAAGGATGGAAAAAATTTGGTAGAGTTTTTCGAGTGGAGGTTTATAGGAAGCTGCTGTAACTTCATGTCTCTGTCGTTCTGCCTCGTTAAAAATGTCTGTCTGTCTCGCTCTCTATCTCTCTCTCTCTCTGTTCTTGTACAGGTTTGTTCGTCTGTTTGTCGTACGTCTCCCTAACCTACTAGCAGTCTCTCACATAGGGATGCTTATTCTCTGCACGAGCAGCGTCGATCGGACAATGCCTGGCCAGACGTCACAATGCAGCGAGGCTTTGGGCGCAAGGCTCGACGGAATTTCTGGTGAAATTTCGGTCAAACCAAGGCTGATTATATCGGCGGACTCTGAAACGAGAAAATGCTTATAAAAAGAAGGCCGATGATTACTGAGCCGAATGTATCTGGAAGATCGTCGGCAGAGCTCTCAGTCGCCGGTTTAGTGACTACAGATAGCTCTTGCTTCGAGAGTTCAGCGAGGAAGGCAGAAGGATCGAAATGCTGCCACTTCCGCCTGCTTGTCGACATACGGTTTCAAACTGTATTTTGACAAGCTCGTATCATATTTGATTACTTTAGGGTCCAGCGCTCGCTGAAGATGGATGTTTATGTCTCCGGTGATGGTGATTGGAAGAGACATACTAGTGAGAGAGCTGCCAGAAGTGAGGATAATTTATCCAAAACTACCGGGGGCAATTGGTTCTGATCGAGGCCGGTATAAGACGACGAGGACAGGAATGCTGCCTCCCGACGTCGTCCGACAACACAGGTGTCCAACAGATGTTGCCTTCTGCCTAAGGTCGATCTTAGATAAAGCGACACCAAGCGTGGCGACGATGGCAATTCCGCCATGGTTAACATTGTTAATCTTTCTCTGGCACCGCTTATAATTGATCGGCCTGGCAGCTTCCAACAGGTTTAGTCCTTGCCCACGGAGAAGGCTTGATGGTCGTGCAGTCAGAGTCCTCGTGCTAGGTTTCGGCCAGCGCATGCAAGCACGATCAGCTTCTCCTCTTCCATAAGCACTCTGACGTAATCGACCTTGTGAAAAGAGCTCAAAATAATAGAAGTTTGACTGATGAAAAGAATTCTAGGTTAAATAGAAGTTAAATTGATGTAAAGAATTCTTGATTAAACAGAAGTTGCATTGATGAGAATTCTTGCTCAAATAGAATTTGGACTGGAAGGAATTCTTGCTTATATGGAAGTTTGATTGATGAAGCCAATGTCGAGAAGCGATTTTTGTCATGCACCTTTTGTCAGTTAACCATTTGTCATCATGTCATGGAATAGTCAGAACGGAATACTTTACTGCGTCCAGAGACACTACTATAAGATTTCATGTTCTTCTTCTTTCTTTCTCCTCCGTCAAGTATTCGCTGACGATGAGGCTCTAACAAAACTTCTCCATTTCGGTCGGTCTCTTGCGAGTTCTATTGCCCTTCTTAAGTCCCATCCTCTGTCTTCTATGTCCTCCAGTACGTTATCTATCCATCTCTTCTTCTGACGTCCTCTGCTCCTTGTTCCCTCCACCTCTCCGTGCAGCGCCTTTGCCGGCATTCTTCCGTTCTCCATCCTGATCACATGTCCATACCATGTTAGTCTTCGTTTCTTTATTCTTTCCACTACCGTTTCCTTCTGTCCCAGTTCTTTTCGTGTCACCTCATTCCGTATTTTTTCTCTTCGTGATCTATTCAGTAGTCCTCATAGCCATCCCATCTCCGCCACCAGGAGTCTTCTCTCGTCCTCCTTTTTCATGCACCAAGACTCTGCTCCATACGTGAGGACCGGTATCACCAGTGTTTCGTATAGTTTGGTTTTTGTTCTTGTTGAGATGTTGCCTGATCTCCATAGTTTCCTCAGCTTCCCAAACATTGCTGATGCCAGCCCAATTCTTTTCCTTATGTCCCTTGTCGACTCCGCGTCCTCCGTAATTACGCCCCCAGGTACACAAATTCCGTCACCTGTTCCAGCTCCTCTCCTTCCAGGGTGATGTTTATCTTTTCTTTTTCCTTGCCAATTGTCATTGTTTTGGTCTTCTCTCCATTGATCTTAAGCCCGAATCTTTTGCTACTTTCTTGTACCCTGGTCGTTAGTTCCTGCAGTTGGCTTCCGCTTTCCGCCATCAGATCTATGTCGTCTGCAAATCTTAGGTTGTTGACTATTGTTCCATTTATTCTCACCCCTATATCTGTATCTGCCAGCGCTATGTCCATCATTGCCTCCAATATCAGGTTGAATAGGTATGGGGATAGACTTCATGTTGACCTTCAGCAAATGTTGATTGTTTACAGTGATGCAATGAAAAAGGACAAGTAGTTTTACACCTCAGACACGAAGCACATAATTATAGGGAGGACCTCATTAATACCCTACACCAGAATGTTTGACGCCCAACTATTTGGTAATTAAACTGAAAATCATTAACAATTTGTCTGTGTGTATATTGGAACTGCATCTGCACATCTGTAGATAAAATTAAGTGTCTCAATCTTTCCTCAATCGTTAACTACATGAGCTGAGAATAACAAATCAGCACAGGTCAATAAATAAGTCGTCAGGTGGAGAAAAGCGATGGCTAGAACAATGCTCGAGAAATTCCTTCTCAATTTCAAGCATTTCACCACATATACCACATCCATACGATTTTTCCAGAAACGGTTTCGCATCCTCAGGTGATTTGATTGTGTTAATGCAAAGACACTCTCCGAGACTAACTTTTGCAACAGGACTTGTCTCTTCATTAGAATTAGAATACACGTTCCTTAACAAAAATTCATTTGGTTTATCAATAACGCCTGCACTATTTAATGTTATGAATCGATCATATAGGTTATCGATTGATTCACTTTTCAATTTAAGATCCTGTGTCTGTGTTCCATCATGGAGTTTAAACTTCTTTGCTAAAGAACTGCTCTTGGCATAAGATTCATTGCGTGGGTGTTGCTTCTCATTCTTGTGAGATCTTCTGTGACTTCTTAGATTTCCAAGATGAGTGAATCCTTTATTACAAACCTCACATATGTACGGTTTTTCGCCTGTATGAGTTCTCGTATGACTCGTTAGAGACTTGACAACTGCAAATGATTTTTGACATAACTGGCACTTGAATGGTTTCCCTCCAGTATGGGTTCTCATGTGACTTTTCAGACGACCACCTTGAGTAAATGATTTCTGACATAACCGACATTTGTATGGTTTTTCACCAGTATGGGTTCTCATGTGTATTTTCATATTACCACTTTCAGTAAATGATTTCTGACATAACTGGCATTGGTATGGTTTCTCTCCACTATGAGTTCTCATGTGTTTTTTCAGCTGACAACCCTGAGCAAATGATTTCTGACATAACTGGCACTTGTATGGTTTCTTTCCAGTGTGGATACTAGTATGTCTTTTCAGAAGACCACACTGATTAAATGAAATCTTACATAACTGACATTGGAATGGTTTTTCACCAGTATGGGTTCTCATATGTATTTTCAGATGACTGCCTCTGGAAAATGATTTCTGACATAACTGGCATTTGTATGGTTTCTCTCCAGTATGGGTTCTCATGTGTATTTTCAGATGACCACCTTGAGTAAATGATTTCTGACATAACTTGCACTTGTATGGTTTTTCACCAGTATGGGTTCTCATGTGTATTTTCAGATAACTGCCTCCGACATAGGATTTCTGACATATCTGGCACTTGTATGGTTTCTCACTAGAATGGGTTCTCATGTGTGTTTTCAAATCACTACCTTGAGTAAATGATTTCTGACATAACTGGCACTTGTATGGTTTTTCGCCAGTATGGGTTCTTATATGCGCCATCAACCTACCTACTTCGGTAAATGATTTCCCACGTGACTGGCATTTGCATTGTTGCTCTCGTGTATGTATTCTCACAGGAGCTGTCAGAATTTGACCTTGACCATATGATTTTTAAGTAATTGATGTTTCTGTGGTATTTAACCAGAATTGTCTTTCTTATGCTTTTAATTTGGATTTGCATTGCATTTCTTCAGCACAAGTAGAATCCATTTTAAAGCAAATTCATGCATAGATACTCTCTGGTTTCGTTGATGCAAGTGCAACTTTTCACGTGCTTCATGTGTCAAAAATAGTTCTTTTGGGAGAAAGTAACAAAATTAGTCACAAAGAAAAAAAAATCTTTCGTGATGAAATATTGAAGCAATCCAGTTTCTGTAGAATAGCACACTCTTGTGTTATTAATCAGTAGCAATGTTATCTGGTGAAGAAACAATCGATGATAATAAAACCCGCAGATAAATATAACCACTCGAATGTTTTTGATGAAGATCAATAAGATATTGGCCGTCTCATATAACTGCATGCATTCAGAAGTCTTCATGCAACTATTAAAATGAAGAAAAGCAACATCACATCAATAGCTTGTTTTAAGACATAAAGAAATTATTTAATTATTGTTCACAACTGAAGGCTAATTGCTGTTATATTAACCTTCAGTCACACTACTTCATGATTTACATCCATAGTTGAATGGATAGTTGCTGCATGTGTTCCATGAATTAATGGCAGGCATAGTTTCAGTATTTCAATCCCTGATGACTTCCTATATGGTTGCTTGCTGAAATCCAAGCATCCAGGTTATAAGTGATCGATTCATAACATGAAAATGCATCTAACGACACCTAGTGACTTCCTTGTCTGAAGGATTTTCAGTAAAACCATAGTTTACATTGTTAAATCTCATTCTAGCAAATTGTATTTCATACAAACAAATTTCTTCCATCCCACTTCTTTTCATCAAAGAAATATTTTAACACATCCAACTTCAATTTCATTGGAAAATATTTTCATCTATGCACCTTCCATTTAATTAAACCTTCAGTCACACTACTTCAATTTTCACTAAAAATATGTTCAGCGATCCAACTTTTAGTTTACTGATAAATATTTTCATGAATTATCCAACTTCTAGTCTCAATTCTGAATATTTTCATTACCAACAGAAAATACCGGGTTGAAAACACAATATAGTATTAGTTTAGCAACGTAAGCTAGGGACTTTCAACTTTGGGTAAAACTGTATTTTACATTGCTAAATTATTCAAATGTCTTCAATGCCGTACTTGATGTTGGTAAGTAAGCAGTCTATGTATGTGCACGATAACTATCATCAAGCCAGCTTCCATTTAATCCGGAAATATTTTCATCAATCCAACTTCCATTTAATTGGAGAAAAATTCTTTTGTCAATCCAACTTCTATTTAACGAAATAAATATTTTTCATCAATGGAACTTTAATTTAAGCAAAGAAATATTCTCATATAACCAGCTTCTAATTATGAAGACAATTATTTTCATCAATCCAGCTTCTATTGAATTGAAAGCTTAGTTTCATCCATCCAGGTTATATTTACGGGAAAAATTGTTTCGATCAATCCAGCTTCTAATTAAGCACAGGAATATTTTCATCAATCCCACTTCCATTTAGGGAAACAAATTTTTTCTTCAATCCAACTTCCATTTTAAAGTGACAATATCAAATCATTTAGCAACGCAAAATACGGTTTAACCCCATGAGAATATATCTTTGCTTAAATAAAAGTTCCATTGATGAAAAACATTTCTTTCGTCAAATAGAAGTTGGATGGATAAACGTGGGGTAAAAGTGCATTTTAGCGTATTTTATTGATAGTGGATTTAGGCGTGTATTTTAGCGTATTTTATTATTTCAATGACTTTCATGATAACTGAAATGTATCCAGCTTCTATTTAAGCAATATTCTTTACATCAATCCAACTTCTATTTAAGGTAACATTATTTTCATCAATCCCACTTCTATTTAGCAAGAATTCTTTTCTGCAGTCCAACTTCTATTCGACCAACGCTGATTCGCCATGAAATCGCGTGTCATTTACGACGCCAAACTACACGTTTTTCATCAATCCAGCTTCCACTTTAGCAGATAACTCCTTTCATCAATCCAACTTCCATTTCGGCAAAGAATTATTTTTATCAATCCAGCTTCCATTTACGCAGCCACATAAGAGAAATAATAAAATACGCTAAAATACTTGGCCGAAATCATCATGGGTTTAATACGCTAAAATGCACTTTTACCAGTAATTTTTTCCAAATAAATGGAAGTTGGATTGATGAAAATATTTCTCGATGAAATGGAAGCTGGATTGATGATATAGTTAACATGCACATAGGTAGACTGCTTACTTACCAAAGTCATGTACGGCATTGAAGACATTAGAATAATTTAGCAACGTAAACTACGACTTTACCCCGATCGTCTTTCTTCCGATCGTCTTTTGGCGGAAGAGTGAAGTTATGTGGTCTGGTTCGTAGGTTGTGACTATTTTGTCTCGGATGAGGTAGCAGGCACCGGATTACGTGATTTGTATTCGACTGTATTATTATTATATTCGTTTAATTGGTAACAAAAACTGATAGACACACCGCCATCAGGTACATTGCAATTTAACAAAAGTTATGTAATGATGTGAAAAGATGGCCATCTGCTATGTCAGCCATTAGACTGGCATTGCAGGAATTGGGAGGGAGGAAACCACCACGCTTCAACCGTCAGGGTAATCCCGTAGTTTAGGTTGGTAAATTATTTTATATCATCAAATTAAAATGGAAGCTGGATTAAGGAAAAAATTGTTTCACTAACTCGAAGTGGGATTCATGAAACCATTTCTGTCTTTAAATAGAAGTTGGCTAGTTTTTTTCATGAAATGAAAGCTGGATTGATTAAAACAAATTTTCGATGAAAGGGAAGCGGGATTGACGATAGTTATCATGGACATTGGTAGATTGCTTACTTACCAACATGAAGTTCGGTATTGAAGATATTCAAATAATTTACCAACCTAAACTACGGGATTACCAACCGTCAGATATGTTGAAACGGCAACAATGATCTAGTTTTGCATTATTTCAGAGGACTATAAGGCAAAATTAAATGAACAATGTGATAAAATCTTACCAGTTATTGTAATATTAGTGATGTATTTCAACGACAATCTGAATTTAACTTCCAATCACGATCCGTACAAAATGGCGATCTATTAAAGAGTTATGCTTCAAGAATATTGAAGCTGACTGGAGAAAGGTATATTCTGCCATCTAGTGAATAGGTTGGAGCGCTACTTCACTAGCTTTAAAAACAAACAAACCTGGGAAATGACAATGATGTGCATTGACATTATTACATCGACCTGGTAAACCCGTAGTTTAGGTTGGTAAATTATTTTATATCGTAAAAATTAAAATGGAAGCTGGATTGAGTAAAAATTGTTTCGATAAATGGAAGTGGGACTGATGAAACCATTTCTATCTTTAAATAGAAGTTGGATTGATGGAAATAATTTTTTACCGTAAATAAAAGCTGGATTGATGAAGCTAAGTTTTTGATGCAATAAAAGCTGGAATAATGAAAATAATTGTTTTCGGAAGTCGAAGCTGGACCCATGGGAAAAGTTCTTTGCTTAAACAAAAGTTCCATTGATGAAAAATATTATTTTCGTTAAACAGAAGTTGGATAAATTTTTTCATTAAATGGAAGCTGGATTGATTAAAAAAAATTCTCGATGAAATGGAAGCGGGATTGATGATAGTTATCATGGACATAGGTAGAGTGCTTACTTACCAACGTCAAGTACGGCATTGAAGACATTCAAATAATTTACCAACCTAAACTACGGGATTACCCATCGACCTTATCTGACATTCAATGTTTAGCCAAAACTGACAAATCTAGTGAATAACGCTAATGTTTTGCAATCTGGCCATGGCTGGTTGGTTTTTCTGTTTAAATACTAGCTGTGTGGTAACATAGACCATTAGCGTCGCCCTCCTCCTTTATTCAGGCTTGGTACTGGCACTGACAGAGTACGATCAGTGGCGGTGTTATGCGTGAATTTGTAATCTGGCCATATGGATGGATCCACAGTTTAACGGCAGCATAGGCCGTTTCCGCCGACATATTACATATGTCGTATATTGGCATATTACAGCTCATGTCGAATATTATTATTATTAATCCAATATTTAACGACATCCTATAGCTACAAAGGCTGTTGACGTCTTTAAAGTTGTTGATGTATTTCCGTTCATTTTCTTGTAATGTTCTCACAAATGTTCTTTCTCCTTTCTCGTCTTTGATTCCGTTTCTGATAAGATGCTGACGTATTTAAAGTTTCTGACGATTTAAGTTCATTTTCATATAATTTCTATCAACAGTTTTCTTTTTCTTTTCTTGGCTTTGATTCCGTTTCTGATAAGATGTAGACGTATTTAAAGTTTCTGACGGATTAAGTTCATTTCCGTATAATGTTAATAACTGTTTTCTCCTCAATCTTATTAACAATATTAACAATATTTGATAGATACATATTATTTGATTTGATACATATTAAAGTATTGTATCTCCGTTATGTTTGGCCCATTGGCTCTTTTTATTGTAATTCTTTTTTAACATCTTTTTTTTCCTTTTTTTTTTCCTTTTTCTCCTTTTGTTTCTTTTTTTGGTGGCTATTTCAGCTCTTTTTTGGCTATATCAGCTCTTTTTTTGGCTATATCAGCTCTTTTTTGGCTATTTTAGCTCTTTTCAAATATGTTTACAAAGTTATTAACAGTACTTCTTTAAGTTTTCTAAAATAACATGTAATGCTATTTGCAAACAGAAATTCAGCACAGATGTGTAATATATATATATGTATTATATACACATTTTATTTTAACATACATCTATTTACAAGAATGCATGTTAACAATTATTTACATGACAGAATACTTAATTAAACATTTCATTAAACATTTTCCTATGAAACAATGTAATATCATTAGAAAATGCAATGAAATAATGAAATGACCATTAATCACACATATTTTGTGTTTATTGGTATTTTAATCATAAGGAATGTGTTCAACTATATGTTTGTAATAGATTTGATCTGATACTAATATTTATGACAATAATTATAGTTTTTTTCCTTTATTAATGATTTTAACAAGATTATATACTGCACTCTGCAAACATCCCACATCAAGCAGAGATTTTAAATTAAATTCTGATTTATAACTATTACATTTATCTTTTAGAATATTTGAAATATTTTCCTTTTTACACTCCAATAGAATATGTTCTATACTTTCCGTAACCTCACATGTATCACATAACCCATTAGGGTGCTTTTTCATTTGAAATAGTTTTTTATTAGTAATGGCAACACCAAGTCTCAATCTACTAATTTGTACTTCTTTATGCCTATATGGATCAGAAAATTTTATATTAGTAGAAACAAGTGGGCATATGGTTTTATAGAAGTTCCCTTGCTTTTCAACGTTATATTCTATTTGCCATTTATTTATTATATAGTCTTTAATAAAAGTATTCATCTCTTGTGATTCTAAGTATTTTGTGGAATTAATATTATCTAAATTGAGTGCTTCCTTTGCTAATTTATCTGCTCTTTCATTACCACTTATGTCTGCATGGCTTGGAATCCATGCCATTTTTATTTGATTAGGTTCCAATCTATTCAATTGCATCATCAGTTCGTTAAATAAATTGGGTCGTGAATCAGATTTATTTTTCTTAATAGAAGTAAGTACACTTAGTGAGTCGGATAATATTACATATTGGCAGTTCTTATTATTCTCAGTGTTTAGTATCCATGTTACTGCTTCTTTTATTGCAGTTAACTCTGCTGCATAGATGCTGGATCCATTACATAATCTAAACTTTCTATCTAAATCTATACTATTCATGTCGAATAGTGCGGGAATGACTTATGTATACGGACGATGGCAGACATATTAAAGGTGTCTAAGAAGGGCATAGTGAGGGCTGTTAGCAAGATGAAGGGGACCGACTGGACAAAAGCACCAAACTTTCTGTGTACTTAGGTTTGGTCATATGGTAATAGTTTTTGGTAGGATCCACGCGATCCGACCACGGGGTCACCCCTCAAAACCAAGATGGCGGCCAATAATGGCGCCAACACATAAAACAGTATATATCAGGTCATAGGTAAGCTACAAAAGCAAACGAAGTATCAAATTTGACATTATCAATGTCAAGGAATCGATTTATCGTAGTGACAATAGTGTCCGAATGTTACTATCCAAGATGGCGTCCAATATGGCCGCCAACACACAAAAATATGTATATATCAGGTCAGAGGTAAGCTACAATGGCAAACAAAGTATCAAATTTAACATTACCAAGGTCAAGGAATCGATTTATCGTAGTGGCAATAGTGTCCGAATGTTACTATCCAAGATGATGTCCAATATGGCCACCAACACACACAAATATGTATATTATCAGGTCAGAGGTAAGCTACAATAGCAAATAAAGTGTCGAACATAATATTTTCAAGATCAAGAAATCGATTTATCGTAGTGGCAATAGTGTCTGAATGTTACTATCGAAGATGGCGTCCAATATGGCCGCCAACACACAAAAATAGTATATCTCAGCTCATAAAGCCTGGATTGGGGGGCCTTTGGAACCGCTCTTCGAGACCATCATTTTCTCAACACTGACGAAAACTCTAAGCGGACTGTCTCTGAGCTGTTTGATTCTATTTGTTGCGCTCACAGCAGCAAAAGCAGATCCTATCATGTTTTGACTTTGAAGATCTCTTTATGATTTCTTGGATTGTAGCATTCCCGCACTATTGCCACTTCATTTGTTATTGTGGCTTACCTATCCATTCATTTATTCAAGGAAATTGATATTACGCCCCTTCAGGAGACCTTCTCAGAGGCGCTCCCAGCCCAGCTTCGGCACTAATAATTAGACTTTAGTAACTTATTAAATGCAGGGACACTACCCCTAGGCAGTAGACGAATCTCTAATGGGAGACCATTCTAGATGGAAGGTCTAACCATTGAGAAGGCACGGTGCTGCCTAATTGAGGAGCGAGCCCGAGGGACTAAGAGTTCTCCCCAGCAGAAGATCGGAAGACTCGACGGCTGCAGCTGTATCAGAAAGCGGACGACAAAGATCACTCCGATAGGCCGAGGCACAGCCAAGGATGCACCGCCAGACCAAAACAGCAACCCTATTAGAGATGCGTTGTGGGACAGAGAGCCAGTACACTACATCCCACATTAAATACAGAAACAGGAGCATATTTGGGAAAGCCCCTCTAAGACGAGCAGCTGAACGAAAAACCGGTCACGACGCCCAATTAGTCCAAGTGGCTCTGTGGCAAACCCACCAGGATCAAACTGCACTGATCCAATCTGCTAGTAACAAAAGCATGGATAAGGATCACATTAGCGTCACGGGATAGGGAGCGAGAAATAACCCTCAATTGACATAGCTGATAATAGCAGCTAAGGGCAAGCTCATTTATGTGCTGAGAAAAACAAAGTTCTTGATCCAAAGTTACCTCAAGTCCCGTACCGAATGCAATAAGGTGACATGCGGGAACTTTTCGGAAACCAGGCATCGGTCAATGCTCGCCAGCCGTCTACCACAACCCAAACAAATGAATTGATTCTTAGAGGCGTTTAGAAGCAGGCGATTTGATGCTAACCAAGTGGAAGGGCATCCATAGCTTGGAACATCTGCTGAACGGCAATCCACCCCGCAATTGGGGTGGCAATGGGTATAGGTCTGCACATCGTCAGCATATAGCCTAGCTGATGCACAAGCCCACATGACGCCAGCTAGACCCCAATACCAGACGATTAGATAATATAAAGCATTGGGCCCAGCACTAAAACCTATGGGACACCAAAGGGGGCTGGAACCCAGCTGGACCTACAGTAGCCAAAGACTACACGATTAGTGTGCTCTGACAGAAAGGATCGAAGCCACTCTAGCGGTTTGTCTGTCAGCCCAAAAGAAGCAGAAAGGCGTTGAAGGAGTCAAACTTATTATAGTCAAGAGAGTCAAAAGCTGAGCTGACATTGAAGATGATCAGGAGAGAGAGATGTCCGACATCTATGGCGCCATAGAGGTCAGACAGTCCTGAGACGTTTTGGAGAGTCTCCTTAGAGTGATTCTTCCTAAAGCCAGATGGCTGGGAGGAAAGCAAACCATTTATATCTAGATAAACAATAGCAACAATACATTCCAGAACCTTAGAAGGAGATGTCACATTTGCAATCAGGCGGTAATTTGCTTAATCACTTGAATCCAGCCCATCCAGCTTCAAGACTGGGTACAGGATCGAGCTCGCACGTTTTTGGCGCGATTAAATTGAGCATTCGTAGCTCAGCACTAGTGACCTCTATATTGGACGCCATCTTGGATAGTAAACATTCGGACACTATTGCCACTACGACAAATCGATTCATTGACCTTGAACATATTATATTCGACACTTCATTTGCTATTGTAGCTTACCTCTGACCTGATATATACATATTTTGGTGTTTTGGCGGCCATATTGGACGCCATCTTCGATAGTAACATTCGGACACTATTGCCACTACGATACATCGATTCCTTGACCTTGATAATGTCAAATTTGACACTTCATTTGCTATTGTAGCTTACCTCTGACCTGATATATACATATTTTGGTGTTTTGGCTGCCATATTGGACGCCATCTTGGATAGCAACATTCGGACACTATTGCCACTACGATAAATCGATTTCTCGACCTTGAAAATATTATATTTGACACTTCATTTGCCATTGTAGCTTACCTCTGACCTGATATATACATATTTTTGTGTGTTGGCGGCCATATTGGACGCCATCTTGGATAGTAACATTCGGACACTATTGCCACTACGATAAATCGATTCCTTGACCTTGATAATGTCAAATTTGATACTTCGTTTGCTTTTGTAGCTTACCTATGACCTGATATATACTGTTTTATGTGTTGGCGCCATTATTGGCCGCCATCTTGGTTTTGAGGGGTGATCCCGTGGTCGGATCGCGTGGATCCTACCAAAAACTATTACCATATGACCAAACCTAAGTACACAGAAAGTTTGGTGCTTTTGTCCAGTCGGTCCCCATCCACTTAAATTTTCGGTCTAACAGCCCTCACTAGCATAGTATTATCAAGGATTTAACGACACCTAGCTACCACAATTCAATGTTTATGAACTAGCCTAGGAACCTCAATTTGACACAGATTTTTTGCTGAACAGAAAGCCAATGCAAAGAATTGCGCACATACGTTATAAGACGAATTATATCCTTTGATCATGCCTATTTCACTCCAGCTTCTGTTGGAGCTGGAGAGACACTAGATGGACAGATACTTAATAAGTTGCGTTTTGCTGATGGTAATAACTTGGGAGCAGAGACGACGTACCAACTGCAGGAACTGACAGACAGTGCACATGACAGTAGTAGAAGGTTTGGACTAAGAATAAATGTACAAAAACCCAAGACAATGACCATCGGAAAACAAAATAAAGAGCTGAAGATGAGATTGGATGGTGAGGAACTGGAGCAAGTCACACTGTTTATGTAGATCTACCTTTGAGGATTAATAACGGAATATGGACAATGTACAAAGGACATAAAACGTAGGGTTGACCTGGCATCAGCGATGTTTGGCAGATTGAATAAGATGTGGAAGACAGTACCGGGCATTTGTCACTCCATCACTGATGTATGGATCCGAGTGTTGGTGCCTAAGGAAGGAGGACGAAAAGAGAATTCTAGTGGAGGAAATGAGCTGGCTAAGAAGAATTGCGGGGAGGATCAGACGATGCAGGATTCTTAATGAGGTAACACGGAAGGAGTTGGGTCAGACGCTGGTAGGCCTACACAAGATCAGAAAAAGAAGCCTGACATTGTTCGGTCATAGAGCAAGAATGGATGAAAAGAGATTGCCAGCAAGGGCATTATACAGTCACGTGGAGGGAACACGGCGTCGAGGAAGACAAGTAAAGACATGGATGGAAAACGTGAGACAAGATCTTGCATACAAATGTTTGGACATGAAAACTGGATACTATCAGAGACAGAAAGAAATGGAGCCATCTTGTATAAGCATCATTATAGGTGCACACCTGAAGGAAGAGAGAGAAGAGGTAAAAGAAGATGAGTATGGGATCCAGCGATTAGATTGGATCCAGAGTTTAACGGCAGCTTATGACAACATAGGCCGTTTTCGCCGACAAAGATTATTTTGGCATATTACAGCTCTAATAAGCTCTTATGCTATTGGATGGATCCACAGTGTAACGGCGGCTTATGACAACATAGGCCGTTGCCGCCGACAAAGATTATTTTTTTTAGCATATTACAGCTCTTGTCTCTTATGCTATTAAAAGCATTGGCTCAATTTGTATTTTGTAGCATCGGAAAAATACGTGTTAAATGTGTCTAAGTCGATCACTGTGTTATTATACATGTACATTATTTAGCGCATCTTGTGACTGCAAAGGCCTATTACGTGAACCTTTCATTAATTTATTTTCTATTTAGATATATTTCGATCGGTAGCGGTAGTTTATGTTTGCGACGCTGCGTTATAAGAGACATGACTAATGTTGCCCTCCTACTATATCCAGGCTTATGACTGGAATTAACAGAGTTTGTCGTGATTTAAATAATAAACGAACATTATTATTATTACTAAGATTATTATCGATAAATTGACCCCGTTCCAAAGGATGGTCACGTTGCAATATTTGGTGATAACGTCGACGCATTATGGATAGCGGAAGTCCACCCTAGAAGGTCCTAACTGATTCTATCTTTCGACGTACGTCCTACAGGTACTGTTCCAGATAAGTCAAGGTCTCTTCGGAGCTGTTGTTTCGCTGTTGTCTGTGCTGTTGCTTAGCCTGTTGGCGTTGCTTCGGTTGTCTGGATCGGGTTGCTTTCGATTTTGCTGCAAGTCTGCTGGTTGTCTTTGTTTCAACCGTTGGCGTTGTCGTTGTTGCTCTACTGGACGCTGTTCTACAGTTCATCGCTATCCTGCGGTTGAGACAACGGTTGTTGCTGTTTTCGACTGGTAGTTGTTCAGTGTACTGTTCACTTTCCTGTTGTTCATTGAAAAGCGTTTGTCGCTCTTGTTAGTCGTTGTTGCGTTGTTATTTATTCCTGCTGTTGCCGACGTTTTTCTTCCTGTGGGCGTTCTCGCTGTCTGTTGTCGCCGTTGTTCCTTCTGTTTTTTCGATTTACTTGGTTGTTCTCCTCGTTGCCTCTGTTGCTGATGTTGTCTTCCTGGTGGTTTTTGTTGGCTGTCTTGTTCGACCTGGTCGTTCTTGCATTTGCTGCTCTTGTTGTCCCTCCTGTTGTTCTTCTTGTCCCGCATTCTGTTGCTCTTACTGTTGTTGCCTCTTGCGCTGGTTTTAATGCTGTTTTCGCTGTCCTCATTTATCGCGCGTTGTCGGGGATGTAGAGGATGATGAGGAATCGGGTGATGAGGAAAAGGATGAGGATAACGTTTGGGAGGATGAAGAAGAGGGAGAAGAAGTGGAAGATGAAGAGAAAGACGAGGATTCTTGGAAGGAGGGTGAATGGCTGGAGGATGACGAGGACGAAATGGATTCCGGTGGCGTCTCAGTTGAGCTGCCAGGTCTCAGTTCCCGCCGTTTGCTGTAAACACAGCGTTGAAGGGAAAAATGTTGAAGTTGTTTTCTATGACAACGTGTGGTTGTCAAAGACTATTACTACCTTATGCTCGAATTATAAGCTGTATCTGTTTAACGACGCTGTCTAATGACGAGAATGATTAGCGTCGCCCTCCTGCTTTATTACAGCCTGCGGACTGGCATCGCCCGATGTGAGACAGTTTTACCTTTGTTTATCTCCATTTTATGGCCGTCAAGAACCGTTAACGTAAACGTCGACCTTACGAGCATGGCATAATTTATTTTAAGGAACATGAAGTGTTGGTGCAAATATCTTGTTAGATGAAAAAGTGGCGCGTGAGCGCGAAATTTATTTTACCCTTTATTCATAATTTTACATAAAATAGAATAATTTTGGATATTGAAAAGTATAAATTTGTTTTACTCAGACTAGAGCAGTACCAATAGTTATTCACTGAAATTTATAGACACTGATACTCTTCAATTATTGTTCTTTTCTTCAGACTATTATAGACAGTAGCCATACAGGTGCCAGCTTTGTCAGAAATCATTTAATCACGGTGCTACTCTGAAAACGCACATGAGAACTCATACTGGTGAAAAACCATACAGGTGCCAGCTATGTCAGAAATCATTTACAGAAGGTGGTACTCTGAAAACGCACATGAGAACCCATACTGGTGAAAAGCCATACAGGTGCCAGCTTTGTCAGAAATCATTTAATCACGGTGCTACTCTGAAAACGCACATGAGAACCCACACTGGTGAAAAACCATACAGGTGCCAGGTATGTCAGAAATCATTTAATCATGGTGGTCATCTGAAAACGCACATGAGAACCCATACCAGCGAAAAACCATACAGGTGCCAGATATGTCAGAAATCATTTAATCACAGTGGTAATCTGAAAAGGCACATGAAAGCCCATACTGGTGAACAACCATACAGGTGCCATTTATGTCAGAAATCATTTAATCACGGTGGTGATCTGAAAACACACGTGAGAATCCATACTGGTGAAAAACCATACAGGTGCCATTTATGTCAGAAATCATTTAATCGTGGTGGTAATCTGAAAACGCACATGAGAACCCATACTGGTGAAAACCCATACAGATGCCAGTTATGTCGGAAATCATTTAATCACGGTGGTACTCTGAAAATGCACATGAGAACCCATACTGGTGAAAAACCATACAGGTGCCAGTTATGTAAGAAATCATTTCTTCGATTAGGGACCTTGACGGTGCATATGAGAACGCACACAGGTCTTAGACCATACATATGTGAGGATTGTAATAAAGGATTCACGGATATTGGACATCTAAAGAAACACAGAAGAACTCATGCAACTGAGAAGCAACACTCGCGCAACAAACCTTATACCAAGAGCAGTTCTTCATCGAGGCAGTTTAAACTCCATGCAGAAACACTGCAACAGGATCTTAAACTGGGAAGTGAAGTTATTGATAACCTGTCTCATAACTTCGTCAGATTTATTAGTCCATGAGTTCTTGATAAAGAAAATGAACGTTACTCAAAGAACGTACATCCGGATTCTAGTGGAATTGCAGTTCCTTTTCCGAAAAGAGATGGTGAATGTCTGTATATTAGCAAATTCAAATATCCTATGAACAAAAAAGCGTCTTTCTCTAAATCTTTTGGTTGTTGTATATGTGACGTTATGCTTGAAATAGAGAAGAAATTTCTAGAGCATTGTTCTAGCCATCGATTTTCTCCACCTGACGACTTAATTGCTGTCCTGTGATGACTTCTGATTCCGCTTAATTACAGAAGAGCAGGATACCTACTGTAACATATATACGAATAGTTACTTTGTAGTAGTTTCATTTCAGAAGACTTAGACAGTAGGCATTCTGATGTCGAGAATCCAGAGGTTCTTATGGGCACCTCATATTTAAGGTGTTGCCTTTTTCTCACATAATTGTTAGACTGTATAATGCTGCATGCCATCAAAATGAAATTTTATGCTATAGTTACTACAGATGCAGTAAAGTATTTTGTTCTGGATTCCACTTCTTGACAATTTGATTGTTAACTATTAAATTTAGCTGCACAAATACTTCTGCTGGACTAGATATTTAGCTGAGCGGTTATCTGTAGCCTACATCATTTTTTGAGACTATTTTAGACTATTAATATTGTAGTTGCTTTCATGATATACTTAGTAATGGAATTAACCCATTAGTGCCCGACGTCCGTTATAACGGACGCTTAGAAAACACGTTAGCAAAAAAACAGGCAACTGTATACAAGGCTCTTCTCTATTTCTTTTTAATAATGGACCATATGACTATACATTCCACTATTGTGATTGCCGGATTATGTCAGTTAGAAAAATATACAGTCTTGGTTTCAACGTCTACTACAAAATGTCAAAAAACATCGTTACAGCTAGTTAGTATATTTTTATTTGGTAATGAACCAGAAATAATTTTAGGAAACTGTTATTGTTGTTTATAGTACACATATGGGTCCATATGTTGATAGAATATTATGGCAATCACTGCTTGTTTTACCATGGAAATGTCCACTGCAATGTTAGCGTCCGTTATAACGGACGTCGGGCACTAGCCCTAAGACATTATTCTTCCTCACAGTAAAGTCACCAAGCCTCTCTGTCCCAGCAGTTGCTCTTGTTATTGTATTACTTGCAATATGAAGTTACCGTTAGCTTGAAATCTATTAATTTTAGACTAGCTACTCACTATTTTGTAGTCCCTGGACAATGAGCTTCATAGGAAAACTATCCGCCGATAAAGCAAAACAGCCCAAGGAAAGAACACCTTTCTAGCAGTCTATGCCATTTGAGGTGCAAATTGTTATCAACTTCATGTGAAGTCTGCAGATAGATCATGCCAACAGATCCAAATGCCAGTCACACATGCATGGACAATGTTGTATGAACGAGCTAGCAGCCCTGATTCTGTAACAGTAAACTAAGTTATGGTTATCACTGGGCTAGTGCCCGACGTCCGTTATAACGGACAGTATGTAAAGTACTCATACTGAAGTAGGTACAAATAAATAAGTTGTCAGCAATGTTACTGCACTAAGTTGTTGAGATTACTGAAACTATAACTTAATCTGTTCAGTTTTACAACTTTGGGCACTAATGGGTTAATTAGCTTTTTCTACTTAGATTTAGTGTTAGACGTTATGCTTGGTCATTACGAAAGATAAATGTGTAATCAGGATTGTCATTTATCCTGTAAATTTTGTGTTTTGTTGTCTTTGGTGATATTTATATTACATTTAGTTATGTTCTTAATCTCTAAATAAATAAGCTGTTTGTCGTAAATTGCGGTCTCTTCCATTCCTGGTCGCACATTTGTCCTCTTAGTCCAAGCCCTACACTTTCAAAGTCATAGGCCTACTGTCTTGATCATTTACTAATGATGTATGTTTATTACCATGTGTACACCAAAAATGCGGATAGCAATTGGGCATTTAAAGAATATTGTTATCTTTTATCGTATTATGCCTTTATAAGTGCTACTATAGCAAAGTCGTCATTATAGTGGTCGCTAGCTGTGGTGGGACCGCGTAGAAAGAAGAAGTCTTTACGTCATAACGCTGAGCGTCAGCTTCATAAAACCAGGACGGTTTAACAGTGGGACTCTCTCACCGTGCCTCAGCTCTAAGCGATGGGAAGCTACTGCTATCTGCCAGACTGGTCCGTGATTCTCGGATGGGGAATGACTGTCGACGCCCACGAAGCGTCAGGATTCGTTGTGATCCCACGCACAGTCTTTTGATTAGTGATTTCATTATCCAGGTAAACATTAGGCTACTGCTTCTGGAAGTCTTAGCATCTCTACGGCGGTCGGACTTCGAACCCCACGCATGTCCTAACCCAAGTTCTCATCGGATCGGTAACTGCCTGTCTCTATTATAGTGCAAGGTCTACGATGCTCTAGTAGGCATTTGTGTCGTAGCACAGGATCTGTCAACATCGAATGTAATAAATCCGCCGGGTATTGAGTCAGGTTTATGTTTATAGGCCCAAATAGTTCAATTAATTAAAATTCTAAAATCTATTGAACTTCGAATGCGCTCTGCAGTAACACAAGACCTATGAATTGTCACATAAAGCTTATAATAGGCCTATGTTCAAATTAGAAAAACGTCATTTGATCGTTGTGAAATGGCTTCATTCGTATTCAACCGCAATATAAAAGCAAATTAACCCATTAATGCCCAAACCTTCCCCCAATGGCCAATCATTGAAAAGCGTTTGTCGCTGTTGTTAGTCGTATAGCTGTTGAAAAAGACGAGCTGCAGGCCTACCAGTAGACCTGCTTTTGTCTCCATCAGCCCAGCTAGGCCTAAATCTTCAAGCAGAACTGCACCATTGCCAGCAGTGGCTTTATCATTAGGCCTACAGGCCAAATCTCACAAGGGCATGAAACTGAACATGTGGAAAGAAGAACACATGATGGCAGCTCTTCGGGAATACCACACTGCATCTGAAACTAAACCAAGCATTAGGCAGTTGGCTCGCACATGGAATGTTCCAGTGGCAACTCTTTTCAAGCGAATACGAAGTGGAAGGTCAGAACATGAGCACAAGTCAGGGAGAAACACTGTTCTGAATGCAACAGAAGAGTCAGAGTTGACAGAATTGATTATTACACTAAGCAAACGCGGTTTTCCATTGTCACGAAAGGACATTCAGAAATTAGCCTTTCAGTTCGCAGCAAAGAATGGCATTTTAGGCTTTGGTGGCAAGAAACAAATTGCTGGTCGATACTGGTTCCAAGGATTTATGGGTCGACATAAAAATCTGAGTATCCGGAAACCTGAAAATCTTTCAGCTGCAAGAGCTTCCGGTATGAACGTAACAGTTGTCAAGGCGTGGTTTGAAGAGTACCAGAATCTTGTCTCAAAACTTGGCATTGACGATGAACCTGACAGGTTCTGGAATTGTGATGAAACTGGCGTTCAAGATCAGTTTGACCAGGGATATGCAATTGGAGAAGTCGGACAACCATGCTATCGCATTACTCCAGGAGAAAAAGGTGAAACGACAACCATACTTGCCTCTTTTAATGCACGGGGAGAATATGGCCCACCACTGATTATCTTCAAAGCGAAACGAGTCAAGAATGAATGGTTAGTAGGGTCGCCAGGAAATGCACTCATCAAATGTTCTGACAATGGTTGGATAACATCAGATCTTCTAGTACAGTGGGCTGAGAAATTCCTCGGTTCAATTCCAGACGACAAGCTCCCTCGGCTTCTACTTCTCGATGGCCATACAACGCATACATACAATCTGAAATTCCTGGAGATGATGAGAGCAAGAAACTTTCACGTCTTTTGTTATCCAAGCCACACTACCCACTGGCTACAAGCTGCAGACAAAACCTTTTTCCGCAGTTTCAAGTCAAATTGGAACGAGCTTGGACGAGACTATTTACGACGAACGGCAGGCAGTCACCTACCAAAAGCGCGTTTCTTTGACTTGTTCAGTCCAGCTTGGAAGTTGACTGCCATTCCAGAAACAGCTGTGTCTGGATTTCGGGCAACTGGTACATGGCCTATCAACTTTGAGGTTGTGCCGAAGGCGGCCTTTTCTCCAAGTGCAACAACAGAACGAGCTAACTATCAGTCAGTTGAAGGTGTTTCGGCTCAGGGAGCAGCTCATAGGGCAGGAGATGAAGCAACAGAACAAGCAGTGCAGCCCACAATTATAGCAACATTGTACAGTTCGGATGGCTTATCAGATGGACTACAGGAATTCATTCATCTGATTCCCAGTATCGATGAAGCTGGTTCGCTGACTTACACTTCTAGTATGCCTATCGGTGAACTGAACAATCCAGTTGATAATTCAAACTTCATTCTTGTTTCAAGTCTACCGAGTTTAGTGGAGGATACACCAATATCTGAGAAAGTTCCAACTGAATTTCTAGCACAGTGCACTGATGAAGCAACAACCGCTGATTCCCAAGAAGCCCTTAATGGAAATGCCATGCAAGTGCCTCTAACTCTCAGTGAGACTGTTGTTGGTGCTAACATGTTTGACATATCAAATTTTGATTTGGATCAACTCATACAGTGGGACACAACCACATCCACTACAACTGTTAACTTATTAGAGGAGCAAGTCGACGTTGATCAACAGCAAAACCAACATGCTAAAGACTCATCTCAACCACTGGAAGCTGATAAGTTATTCCCCATTACAGTCGGTGAAACTGCCATTAACAATGTGAGTAATTACATTGCATCATGTGATGGTGAAGAAAAGATAGGCCTACACAGTAACGAAGATGGTGAGAACAGTGACATGACTTCCGCTGACCATGGTCCAAGTCCAAGCCAGACAACTTTCTCTGAATTGTGTCCAGTTCCTGTTAAGGAAAGAAAGGCAACACGGCGGCGTGTGAAGCTACCTTCACATCATCTAACTGGAGATGTTTATCTCGGCTTTGTTAAGGCATCGGAGGAGAAAAGACAGAAAATTAAATCATCAGTTATTGACAGAAAGAGAAAGAAAGTTGACTCTCCTGTTGAAGAATGCAAGAAGAAGAAAAAGAGCTTGCAGAAAGAGAAAAAGGCTAAGCAGACCAGCAAGAAGAATAAGAAGAAATCAAAAGCCAGTGGACAGAGAAGTAAATCAAGTAAAGCCGACAAGGAAGATGAGTGGAAGTGTGATCATTGCAAGTTCAAATATGGGCAAAAAGAAGATTCAAAAATAGACGATGATTGGGTTTCTTGTGCTAGGTGCAATAGAAGATATCATGAGTCATGTGCAGAAATAAATGGTGTACTGGAGGACAAATATACATTCTACTGTAAAAACTGCCTGTAATAAACTTTCAGACAAGTAGGCTAGGCTACAACTGGTCTACTTTACCAGCTTACAAATTTATGCTAAATGTTGAACTCGCCTTTTTTCATATCAGTGAGAGTAAGCCTAAATTAGGCTACTTGTAAGACTTGTTTCACTCAATCTGCACACACTTTCGGTCGATTTTTATGTACTAACTGCCATGCATGTAGACCGAAACGCGTTTCGGTTTGTATTCTGTAGTGTATCGCTCAACCTGCATTTATGCAAATTCGACTTAAAACTGTTTTTCAAAGATATTTCGGTCTAGCTGCACCTGTTTCGGTTTGAATTATATGGATTATGCACAGGAAAAAAATCCGCATCGGCTGGTATATAAACAATGCCACAGTGACTAGCAGGAGGTGAGAAATGTCGAAATAATCGAAAGTGTTTCGGTTTGTATGCCTTCACCCTACTATGAAGCAAATATGAACGACCTAGAAGTTGAAATGAGGTATATGGCTAGAATTATGGAAAGGAAAAGATCTGATGGTTTACTACCTACACCACTCAGAGACTCTGCACGCCTCTTCTTGAATTCCACCATTTTTGTACGTCGTATAAAGATGCATTCTATACAATGTACAAGTTGTTGCAGATAGCATGCACTATTCCTATCTCCTCATCGGAAGCGGAAAGAAGCTTCAGCTGCTTAAAACTAATTGAAACCCATCTTCGCACAACAATGGCTGAACAACGATTGTCTGATCCAGCTGTCTTGTCCATTGGTTATGTTACAGATAGGTCTCAGCGGTCTGGTTGTTTGTATAATGTCGTGTGTCTTATGTTCACGATGTCCTGAGTAGCTGATCAGTAATTCCAAATCTTTAAAGATTAGTAATGTAACTAAAGTTTAACGTTTTAATGCTCTATTGTTTTGCATTTGAATACACTACAACAACTGGGCTTTAAGTATTCCATAATAATTTTCTTCGTTATATATATATAATGTATATATATATAAGTTATGCTGCTTGATGCGTCAAACTCAAACATTAATTTGTTCGACCTGCTGAATAACTCCCATGACTCTGACGCGACCTGCTGAAATTGCATACCTGGCGCCGCCACTGCACAAGACGCACCCCCTTTTCGTTTCTAGCTTGTAGCGTCATAATTAATACCATTATGAAAATAAAAAGTATGCGCTTAGTATGATCTTTTATTGTTAAAAACATGTGCAATAAAGGTTAGGCCTTTTTGATCGTTGTAAGAGATCTGGCGATAAAACGCAACTGACGAATTTATACAGTCCATCGTTAACTACTAGATCGTTGTGCAACCTCAAATTCAACGTAAGCTACACTACCTGCATACCCATGGCAATATAGAATCAAGTATGTTTATCGATTGCTTAACCGAACCTTCGTATTCCAATGACGTTGACATCGACCTTATCTTACATTCAATGTATAGCCACAACTGACAAATCTAGTGAATAACGCGAATGTTTTGCAATCTGGCCATGGTTCACTGTTGCGGTAAATCGTGGGATATCCCACCATTTAGGGTGGTCCATATAGCCCACCCCATTTTCCATAAAAAGGTGGGATTTCCCACGTTATTTACGGGGTGTGATATCACACCCCAGGTTATTACACCTTAGGGGAGGGTTATTACACCTTCTCTGACGGTGTAATATCCCACGCAATGGTGTGATAAACCACCCGACTCCAAGGTGTGATATCCCACGTTAAAGGTGTCACATCCCTCCTTCTTCTAAGGTGTGATATCCCACGTTGAAGGTGCGTTATCCCTCCCTCATTCTAAGGTGTAATATCCCACGTTAAAGGTGCGTTATCCCTCCCACATTCTAAGGTGTGATATCCCACGTTAAACGTGTGATATCCCCCCTCATTCTAAGGTGTGATATCCCACGTTAAAGGTGTGTTATCCCTCCCTCATTCTAAGGTGTGATATCCGACGTTAAACGTGTGATATCCCCCGTCATTCTAGGGTGTGATATCCCACGTTAAACGTGTGATATCCCCCGTCATTCTAGGGTGTGATATCCCACGTTAAAGGTGTGTTATCCCTCCCTCATTCTAAGGTGTGATATCCCACGTTAAACGTGTGTTATCCCTCCCTCATTCTAAGATGTGATATCACACGTTAAACGTGTGATATCCCCCGTCATTCTAGGGTGTGATATCCACGTTAAAGGTGTGTTATCCCTCCCTCATTCTAAGGTGTGATATCCCACGCTAAAGGTATGTATCTATGTATGAGCACTTGTTATAGCGCCCCTTCAAGATAAAGGTGTGGTTTGCCTCCTTGATTTTAAGCTGCAATTAATATCCAATGTTACAGGTGTCCATTGTTCATAAAAATTGTGTAGTGTAATTAATATCTTACAAATAGCATAGTGGTAAACATTTCTATATCATGCTTATCCACTGGAATAAGTTTCATTTTCTAGTCTTTTTATCAATGGTACATCTCTAATAATTATACTAGTACACTGAGTTTCATCTTTGGTTTTAAAACTGTAACATTCCTTTACAGGTATATTAGCAATATATCCTGGTTATAAAATTTAAGCATAACAGCCATTGTAATGAATATAGACTGAAAAGTAAAGCAGTTTACAAAATTTATTTCAACGTTATTATACAAACTACAATAATAATAATATATATTCTTTGTTCAAACAATCCGGTTGACAAACGGCAACCGGTTACAGTATAGTTATGCAATTGAAACAATTCACAAGAACACAAATGACAGAAGACATAGATCTTAACTACTAACAGAACAGACAGCTTGCATTGTTATGGTATATGGTACAATCTTGCTTAGCATTCATTCATAACTTTTGTTAAATTGCAATGTACCTGATGGCGGTGTGTCTATCAGTTTTGTTCAAATAAAACGAATATAATAATAATAATACACGGCGCTAATAGCAGCCTAAAAAGTATGTCCGACTACGGGTCTCGATCTCGGTACCACTCGCTCTCTATGCCAGTGCGTTATCCAATGCGCTATCGGGCCCGCTAAATACAATACAGAAACTAGAAATCAATACGAAAAATATACATAATAGTTACACTTATTATAGAGAATTAAATAGAATAGCATAGAAATTTCATTTTCACAGACTTGAAACTAACGGTACATACAAAACTGGAAATCAATATTATAAACAAACAATATACATAAATTTGTACAAAGCAACAAATTGCCATAACCAGTCTTATAGTAGCATAAACCTTAACCCTGGCACAGAATAAACCAAATATTTACAGTGATCCAGCAAACAGCCCGTTCCTTTCAGAGATTTAATTTCTACACACAATTATAAAAAAAATGTAAAACAAACAAAACAAAACAATTAACCATATATAGCAACATCGATCCAGCATAGAGCCCTGTCGTTTCAAATACTTAAATAGTCTACAACAGGCAATTATATATATAAACGAAATAAACCAAAACATTAGACCAAGATAACGAAAAATATTTGGATTGATCCCTACACACAATAATTGGATGCTTTAAAATATGAAAAACCAGATAAATCTCATTATCACAAGTTATTTAACTAAACTACACATTTATTAAACAAATTTTTGGACTAATGCCAGAAAATCATCAAATCACAATTACTTCCATTGAAAAATCAAAAGGGCCATTGTGCTGTAATTGTCGGTCATCCAAAAGTGGAGACAACCGTGGACAAAGGAAGGCATCATTCTCAATGCATGCTTTGCATCTAATTCATCACAAGCATATTATTTCAGTACAGTCTTTATTTGAAAGACTACTAATGAAGAAACTGAAAATTTGATTTTAAATTGGTATGCAATTACACATTAAAACAAAGCACATTGACTGAATCAGTACAAGAATTGAAATATACTTTAAACATCATAACCTTTAGTAATAAATATGAAACTGGTATTTCTAGAAAGAAACAATACATCCTGTCAAACAATTTAGCATACTGTAAAGCTATTCAATCTAATAAATCTAAAGACTTCTAAAGCACCATTATCATAATGCAGTCACAAAATCCATAATCAAACTACAGGGCACGCAAGCTGAAACAGACGCGTTTTAAGCATAGTTCTCAAGAATATTACAGAATTGTCACAAATAGTTTCCTTTCTGGAACAAATATAGTCGTTGTCCGTAGCTCTGACAGGACATTTAGAACAGCAGATGGAAAAGTCTTGGCTCTTTGATTTTGTATTTTATCCATTTGCTGAAGTGCACTGCAACAGAATAAACCAACAGCACAATTAATCAAAAACATTGTTACTATTGCACCTTCTCAGCATTGGCATTGCAAATGTGGCATAGCCACTATTTAGCCTCCATATTCTGTAACCATGTTCATCATCATCATCGTCATCATCATCACATATTCGTTTATTTCAAGAAAAATCAAGTTGACACCTGTGCCGTAGGCACAGACAAAACAAGCAGTTGCCTGGGGCGCAAAAATCTAGGGGGCGCCATTTTCACACAAAAAACTGTACTTTAACAGTTTTACGTTCTACACTTTTTTAGCCATTTTAAAATTACAATTATTATTTTAATTCAAAATTTTCGCTTATGGAACAACTTTAAAATAATTACTGACTTCATTGCACATTTTCAAGTTATTCAATTTCGAGCACCGTACAAATTTTATTTTAACCATTAAAATTCATTTATTTCACGCGTGTCTGTATGCTGCAGTTTGTGTCTGTAATAGACCTGTGTGTCAGTAAATCTGATGGTGACATAATGATATCTTTCGACTGAAAATGCCAACAATTGAAAAATATTGTACAATAATCTATGTATTTGTTGACTGCAGAGCAGACATCGTAATTGCATCAAGTTAATTATCTGTAAAAATATATACATTACATGTTAATTATATCTAAATCAATCCAGAAGCTTTGCCTATGTTGGCCCCTCAGCTTCCCCAGTCTCTGCGTCTGGAATTACTAACCCTCTCGCCTCCGCAGTTCCGGAAAAGCCTTAAGACATTCCTGTTCGCTGGCTCAGGCACTGACGCCAGCTGAGAGCGCTGCTGAGTTTGAGCGGTGCTGTATTAATGTTCGATTACTTTACATTACATTTTATAGGTTTGATCCTATGAAATTAAAATCTTAATTTAGGAAATTAAGTCAAACAATATGAGGCGTCAGAAATTATGAAGTGCCAAAATTGTAAGAAAAAAACAAGAAACAGAAGTTAGTAGCAAGAAGCAAAACGGATGGTTTTCCAACTATTTCAAACAAAACTGACACTAATTTAGCTGTTAGCGTTACTGCCCAGTCATCAGTGAGTAATTCATTTGTTACACAGACCTACTTATATTGCAGGTAAATTTCCTAAATTGCTTTCAACTTTATTGTTTTTTAATAAACTAAAACCTGATGGAGAAAAACTGCAAGCAAAAAAGATTTATGACAAATAATGTTTTTAAATTTATTTTAAAATTGTCTTTTTTTGGTAATCCGAATTTTAGGTAATTCGAATGGTTTTGCTTTAACCATTCCCAAAAATTAAAATTATTCAGAATTTAGTGTACTACAGTCTAATGCTACAACAACTACTACTGCTGCTACTACTCTTATTATTAAAAAAATAGGCCTAAATTAGTTGAGCGTAATGATTTGGCTGGTTCATCATTGGGTTATGACGTGGGTTGGACCGTGGAGTGGGGATCAGAGGGCGCCAAAGGTATGCTTTACCTGGGGCGCCCCTTGGGCTAGGACCGGACCTGGTTGACACAGAAGCAACTTCAACAAGCAATAGTGCATTATGCGGCTTATTCTGAGGCGGCTAGCCAGCGTGGCCTAATAGTCAGACCTGCCCGTGGGCTTCACAATACTGTCAGTATGTTTTTATACAGCATTCTGAAAATAAAATTCCTATCATCCTTTGGAGGCAGTTTGTATCCGTGGACTCGAGTTCGTAGATTATAGCTGCGACTATAAACATGGACCAATACAGAACAACATGTGGAACATCACTAGCATCAAATTCCAACACAGGGTTGGGCAAACTTTTGGCACATTGGGCCACATTAAGCGCCCAAAAAAATTCGAGGGCCAGGTAACAAATTTTAAACTTTTACTAACTACTAAAATGAAAAAGTTTACTGAATTAAAATTAATTATACTTTGGCTGTAACTTGTGAGATTTATGCAACTGTGAACATGCATGACAATTTTCCATTAATCCAGAGTGATTGCACTGGTTGCATTCATTCATTCTGGGCATTTATATAGCACCGCTTCAAGAAACCTACTCAGGGCTTTAACAGCCAAGCCACGGCGAAAGAAAAAAGACTTGGGTGATTTATAAAAAAGCTTCGTGCTGCCTAGCAGCCAAGCGAGCTCATGGAACTAGGCGTTCCCTCCTCGTCGTGGAGCGAAGCACCCTTTGCGCTACAACGTCAGGCACTGGGCAGCATGGAACACCCAGGTAAGTTGGAGCACAGCCAAGGATGCAGCGTGAAACCAAAGTATCCAATATGATATCCGTTGGGCCACAGGCAGCCAGTGCAACACGTCGCGCATGTAGGCAGAGACAGAGCCAAGTTTTGGAATTCGCACAATGAACCGAGCGAAGAACCCGATCTAGTCGCCCCAGAACTCCAACTAACTGAGATTTGGATTTGTTTATCTTTTTAATGTTTGTTCACAATAATGGATGTTAATAATACAAACCGAAATAGTAAGTAAGAAAATTTTCTGAAGAATTGTGTGGACTGAGTAAAATGTGTTGGCGGGCCGGATAAAAAGTGCTGGCCGGCCGGATCTGGCCCGCGGGCCGTAGTTTGCCCACCCCTGCTCCAACATGTAATTGTATTCTGTAACTTCTATCATGATGGTCTCTAATGAACAAGGCATTAACCTTCGGATTTCTACATATATAAGGCTTTTCATTACCATCATAAACTCTCTGTCTGAGTGAACTTATCTTCTTGGTATTGACCTGATTACTGGCTGGCTGTAGAGACCCATCGGATGATGCCTTCCTTGTGCATTAGGCAGCAGCAGAATTAGATGTTATTACATACAATGACAATTACATTTGGACTTTCATGCTCTGTTGTGTTCTACACATGCTTAGTGACCAACAGTTATAAATATTGCATAGTGGCATAGTATGAATAAAAAAATGACACTGGTCACGCAAGCAGGATTTCATCACCACCATAAGGGGTCGTCCATTAATTATGTCAACAAAATAGAGGGAGGGGCTTTGAGGTAGTGAAAAGATGTAGCAGGACCACCAGATAGTATGGTAGTGCGAACAAAGGGGAAGTTGATTCCAAGGCGAAGGGCTAATGCAGGCAAAGACTGAGCTATGAACGTTCTCACACGAGGAACAAGAAGTCAAGATGATCCAAAGAGGGGAGCGGGCGAAGGGAAGCAGCTGAGGTAGGCCAACATATTGAGTCACAGAGGTACTTCGGGGCAAGATCTAGGTAGAATCGGCAAATGATGACAATTCGGCAAATGATGACATGTACCTATAACTGTATGTGTGCAGTAAGAGGAAGCCAATGTAGTTGTTCAAACACGACTGTAAGAGATACGGGAGAATCGCAACAGATGGGCAATAAGTCTGGCAGCTGCATTAAGAACCGATTGTGATCAGGAATTGGGAGAGAAGCAAGTCGTTCGGTCAGATATGAATGTCTGTCCAAGTTAAAAGCTTTTGAAAAACCCAGTGAGACCAAACGTGTCATTGTGGCTCGTGTAATGTTTAATAGCGCTCTTCCAGAATCCAATTGCGTTTGAAAAGATCAATCTGGGGGCCACAGCAACATGACTTGTTCAAAATTCCCTGAGTTTTCCCTGAGTTTTCCAAAGTCATTTTTTTCCAGAGCACATTTTAATCACTTTCCTACTATATAATAGGCCTAAAGATTAAAAGTTACACAACTTTCAGCAACCTCCTCTCCTAGCCACACATTTTCTTCGTATTTACTAACAATAATCAGTAGAAACGATTGTTATTGGCAAATGTCCACCAGCTGTATTCTTCCTTCAAACAGAACACTGGAGAAGCCTACAAGATACTTGTTTCAAAGTTCTGGGAATTGCCTCCACCATTGTCTATTACTGTCGGTGACATTCATTCATTCATTCATACCGAACATTTGTATAGCGCCCCTTCAAGGAAACTACTCAGAGGCGCTCCCGACTCCAGCACGGCCAAAAAGAACGGTTTTAAGGTGAGAAAAGAACGTGGGAGAGAAGGTCCTAGGAACAAGGCGAAGCTCCAGAGGGAGGCCATTCCAGGTCGAGGGACCCCCACCGAGAAAGCGCGATTCTGCATAGTGGAGGTTCGAGCAAAAGGGACAAGTAGGAGTCCCTGTTCAGATGAGCGGAGGGATCGAGAGCCCCTAGCACTAAGGACAGGGCAGCAGAGCTCACGAAGATAGGCAGGAGCGAAACCTAGTAAGCAGCGCCAGACTAGGGCAGCTGTTCTGTACGCAATCCGCTGCTCAGAGGGGAGCCAGTGGAGAACTTCGAGCATGTAACCAGAGATATGGCCATATTTTGGTATGCGGCCAATAAGGCGGGCAGCAGAACGCAGGATCCGATCCAAGCACCCCAGTCGAACAGCCGGGAGGCCAGCATAAAGTGAACAACAGTAATCAAGTCTGGTTGTGACAAAGGCATGGACAAGAGTGGAAGCAGCAGTAGCAGTGAGTGAGCGGGCGACAGTGCGAAGCTGACGCAATTGGTAGAAGCAGTCACGGCTAAGGAGGTTGATATGGGGAGCAAAGGAGAGCTCTCGGTCCAATGTGACGCCCAGGTCGCGCACAACAGAGGAGAAGGTGAAAAGGGGAAAGGCGGCAGCGAGGGCGACCATGTCTAGCTTAGCCAGTTGCTGGCGGGTGCCCAGCCAGATGAACTGGGTCTTAGCAGAGTTTAGCCGCAGCCGGTTGGACGACATCCAGGTCTCAAGGGCTCCCATGATCGAGCTCATAGCCCGAGTGGTCGCAATAGCGTCAGAGGCAGAGCAATGCAAGTAGGCCTGGACATCGTCTGCATATAGCTGGGCCAAAGCAGAATAAGAGGCGAGCAGTGAGGCAAGGTCAGAAGTGTATATGAGGTAGAGGAGAGGTCCCAAGACGGAGCCCTGAGGTAGCCCATAAGGGGCAGGGACCCATGGGGACCTAGTTGACCCATGGACCACACATAGGGAGCGCTCCCCAAGGAACGACTCCAACCAGCATAGGAAGGCATCAGACACACCAAAAGATATTTGCAACCGATCAAAAGTATCTCATGGTCCACAGTGTCGAATGCCGCGCTAATAGGAGATTACACCGTGTGTGTGTCCGATTCATCAAAATGTAAAGCTTCTGTTGGCAGCTATTCCTACACTGATGCTTGATTGCGGGTCTGTTATGTCAACTACTGTGTGTGATTTACGTTCACAAGACTATGATTTACCAAAGTGAGAAATGTCAAAGCAAAGCAGCTCTTAGTGCCTACATATTTGGCACGATTCACCAACAGCTAGACATGGACGATGATGAAGTATTCTTCAAGCGGTGGGCTCGTACAGATCGAACCACCATAATACAGCAAGGCAGGAAACTATGGCAAATGTTGTTGACGTACTCTGTAGCTATTTTGATGACCTTACATCACACCACTGCACAGCCATTGCACAGTCTTCCTACCTCAAGAGCAGCAAGGTCAAAAGAGAATGTTATTGTGCTGTTAAACTTTGCAGAAAATTATTCCTTTCTTGTTCAAGATTTCTATACAACGATTCTACTGGGAGAACAGACAAGCAACATTTCACCAATTTGCAGTATACTATTCATCTGATGAAGGACTGCAATGTATGTCCTTGTGCGTTATTAGTAATTGTATGTAGCACGATACAATGACTGTGTATGCCTGTCAAAGGTTATCATTCAACACATCAAACTGCTGTTGCCAGAGGTAAATCATGCCAAGTACTTCAATGATGTTGTTATATCCCAGTATAAAAACTATTAGAATGTCAACAATCGCTGAAATAACAAAGAAGACTTTGAATTATCTGGAGAGTGGCATCTCTTCGCATGCAGCTAATGGAAAAAGTGTCTGTGACGGCACTGGTGGAACCGTAAAACATCTTGCTACAAGAACCAGCTTACATTATAACACTACAGACCATATACTCATCAGCAATTACATTTTTGGGTATCAGCCACTCAGGTAGAGGCTAATTACAAAATGTTAGAAGATTTTCTCAAGCCAAAACTATACCAGGTACAATAATCTATCACTACTTTGTTCCGATTAGCAGCTCTGCATACAATTTAAAATCTTCTCTACGATCTTCAAGGCTCAGAGGGTCTTGCCCCGCAATATCTGGTTGGCATAATACTTCGGCCTCATTCAGCTTTTCCCACCATCCACTTCGTTCCTGCAATAGACTTGACCTCTTGGTTCCCCGTAGTAGAACTGCTATGGCTCAGGCTCGTTCCTTTGCTTCAATTGGTCCCTCTCTATGGAATGCTCTTTCTCCTTCTGTTCGCTCTACAATTCTATCTATAGCAGTCTCTCTCTTCTTCCTTCGCTTTTCTCAAACCTGTTTATTTTCACGGGCTTAGCACACTGGGAGCGCTTCTGAACGGTTCACCCTACGAGAGGCGCTTTACAAATACTTAAATACGATACCCAAGATATCTAGAGTCTGCCACTTAACCAGTTACAGTAAGTGAACCAACTGAAACTCTCGTGCTGGACAATCTACGCGTTGGACAATATGTTGAAGTCGCATATGATTGAGACTGGTATTTAGGTTACATATATAGATCTCTCCTGAAAAGCAAGATGCCTTGGTAAATTTCATGCAGCCTAAAGGTCCAAAAGATTCATATTCATGCCTTTCATGGCCAAGGCGTCGGGACGACTGCCGGATTCCAGTGAACCCATGTGCTATGTACCAATTTGGACTTAGTCACTATTACTGGGCATCAGCATAAACTTGACGAGACAACTGACATGCAGCTCACAACAAACTGGAAACTAACACAGAAACATTATCCCACTCCCACTTGAGCAGTGTCTTGCAGCAACATGCCTGTTTTCTGCCACAGGTCTGCTCAAGTCTTCTCTGTTTAGCCATGGCTGGGTTGGGAGCACCACAGAGTAGGTTCCTTGAAGGGGCGCTATATAAATTCACAGAATGAATTAATTATCAGCACAGGCTGAATTATCAGCAGAAGAAGAGGCTTTACCTTTAAAGGCCAAACTTCAACATCCAAATTCTTCGGAGAAACCAATTAAGACACCGACCTTGTAGGCGTGACTAAGAAAGACCTGCTGGCCAATGACCATCTACATCAACTCTGCCACACAGCTAAGCATGCCATCCATCACTGCTACCACTCAGCCATCAACCACTGACACTACTTAACCATCCATCACTGCTACCACTTTGCCATCAACCAATGACACTACTTAACCATCCATCACTGCTACCACTTTGCCATCAACCACTGACACTACTTAACCATCCATCACTGCTACCACTTTGCCATCAACCAATGACACTACTTAACCATCCATCACTGCTACCACTTTGCCATCAACCAATGACACTACTTAACCATCCATCACTGCTACCACTTTGCCATCAACCACTGACACTACTTAACCATCCATCACTGCTACCACTTTGCCATCAACCAATGACACTACTTAACCATCCATCACTGCTACCACTTTGCCATCAACCAATGACACTACTTAACCATCCATCACTGCTACCACTTTGCCATCAACCAATGACACTACTTAACCATCCATCACTGCTACCACTTTGCCATCAACCAATGACACTACTTAACCATCCATCACTGCTACCACTTTGCCATCAACCAATGACACTACTTAACCATCCATCACTGCTACCACTTTGCCATCAACCAATGACACTACTTAACCATCCATCACTGCTACCACTTTGCCATCAACCAATGACACTACTTAACCATCCATCACTGCTACCACTTTGCCATCAACCAATGACACTACTTAACCATCCATCACTGCTACCACTTTGCCATCAACCAATGACACTACTTAACCATCCATCACTGCTACCACTTTGCCATCAACCAATGACACTACTTAACCATCCATCACTGCTACCACTTTGCCATCAACCAATGACACTACTTAACCATCCATCACTGCTACCACTTTGCCATCAACCAATGACACTACTTAACCATCCATCACTGCTACCACTTTGCCATCAACCAATGACACTACTTAACCATCCATCACTGCTACCACTTTGCCATCAACCAATGACACTACTTAACCATCCATCACTGCTACCACTTTGCCATCAACCACTGACACTACTTAACCATCCATCACTGCTACCACTTTGCCATCAACCACTGACACTACTTAACCATCCATCACTGCTACCACTTTGCCATCAACCAATGACACTACTTAACCATCCATCACTGCTACCACTTTGCCATCAACCACTGACACTACTTAACCATCCATCATCAACCAATGACACTACTTAACCATCCATCACTGCTACCACTTTACCATCAACCACTGACACACTTAACCAACTACCACAACCAACTACTCAGCAGTGATGGATTCATTCATTCATTCATTTAACATTCCGAACATTTATATAGCGCCCCTTCAAGGAACCAACGAGGCGCTCCCAGCCCAGCCACGGCTAAACAAAGAAGACTTGAGAAGGCGGCAGTAAGCAGGCAAATTGCTGCGAGGCATCAAGCGCAGCTCAGTCCATGGGAGCCCATTCCAGGTTGAGGGCCCAACAACCGAAAAGGCTCGGCGCTGCTTGAGACATAAACGGGCCCGGGGGACAAGGAGCTCTCCCTTGGCCGAGGACCACTTTGCAGAGCCCGACGGACACTACTTCAGAGACATCCATCACTGCTGGAGCACAGCCAGCAAGGCACCGCCAAACTAAGGCTGCTATCCTGTAAAAGATGCGCTGTGAGGCAGGAAGCCAGTGCAGAACATCGCGCATGTAAGCAGAGACTGAAGCGTATATTGGAATACGACCAATAAGTCGGGCAGCTGTGCGGAGGACCCGGTCAAACCACTTAGCCTCAACCAATGACGGCTTATTAGGCCAGAAGGGAGACCAGCGAGAATCGAACTACAGTTATCAACTCTGCTGGTAACAAAGGCATGAACAAGAACAACGGCAGCATCATGAGAGAGAGAGCGAAGCACAACACGCAGCTGGCGGAGCTGGCAGTAACAGCTTCGCGTAAGCAAGTTAACATGTTGAGAAAAACTAAGCTCTTGGTCGAGCGTCGCTCCAAGGTCACGTACAGTAAGTGAAAAAGTGACATGTGACCTTCTTGTCCCACGAGCGAGGACTACTATGGCTAAATCTCAAGCTTTTGCCTTCATTGGCCCTTCGCTATGGAACCAACTCCCTTCATCAACCCGTTCTCTGATGCTATCTCGTGGGCCAGGTTCATCTTTTCGTTGTCTTAAGGCCACTCTTTTCGCTCGGAGTCTTTCGCACTGGGAGCGCCTCTGATTGGTGTTCACTGTGAGAGGCGCTTTATAAATACAATACAATACAATACAATACGATACAATGAGGGTAAGTTTCAGCAAACAGTTGCATGTCTACACGGATGGTTGCTGTGTAACTCAGCGGAGACCATGATCACAGAAAGATCATCCATCCATGACTGCTACCACTCAGTCATCAACCACTTGCACTACTTAACCATCCATCACTGCTACCACTTTGCCATCAACCAATGACACTCACTCAACCATCCATCACTGCAACCACTCAGCCATCAACCACTGGCTCTACTCAACCATCCATCACTGCTACCACTCAGCCATCAACCACTGGCTCTACTAAAACATCCATCACTGCTACCACTTTGCCATCAACCACTGGCTCTACTAAAACATCCATCACTGCTACCACTCAGCCAACTACCATTGGCTCCACAGAAGCAACTACCACTGGCACCACTGAAAAACAACCACTGCCATCACTCAACCAACTACTACTGGCACTACTCAACCAACCATCCATCACTGCCATCGAGATTTCTGTTCACCTGCGCCCCTGGCCAACTCAGCTATGGCAACCGTACATTGTCCGTGGGAAGATGAGACAGCAAGGGAGAGAACTGGAGGACTGGCCATTCGCCCTCATATGCCGAGGCTAAGAAAATGAAGTTGCACTAAGACTTCATACGTGTAATGCAATGTAACAAGACATTTATAAAGCGCCACTTTAGAGTCTCTCAGAGGCGCTCAACACGTGGCCATCAAACAGCTGAAAAAGTGCGTCTTTAAGAGTCTAGAAAAAACCGTATAGCCGCGTGCAGCACGCACAGAAGGCGGCAGATCCATGGCGCCGCAATCGAGAAGTCCCGATGAGCATGTATGTATGTATGAGCACTTGTTATGGCACCCCTTCAAGATTTCTACTCAGTGCGGACACTGAAGTGGAGTTTCACGCCGAAACTCATGAGCAATTGCGAGTGAAGGACTTGCCCAGGGTCCACGCGGGGGGGTGCAAAATTAACTTTCAGTGGTACAGTACTATGACAGAAGCAATTAAAAAGTACACAAGAAAATTAAAAAGGGAACATCCAATCAGTCATCAACTCTTGCCCCTGGGCGCTGAAACCGTTACGCCACTGGCTGTAGAGCCAACATCACTACTCAAACTGAAAACACTGAAACAGTCGTTCGCATGGTCAGTCCAAAACGGTCGTCCTACACAGATGGAAGGGTTGCAGGAAAGTACCTTCCTCCAGTATTCATGAAACCTACTAGAAACTATATAAGTTAAAGAAATCAGAGCACCATACATCAGTGCTTCCCAAAGTGGTGGTCCGCTGACCGGTGCCGGTCTGCGAGCCCTCAGTTGCCGGTCCGCAAAGTGAATCAAGAAACTGGTCAAATTGTTTCGGAATAAAGAAATGGTTCTACCATATTTTTCACATAAATTAATAGTTTCATAATAATTATAAGTCATAACAAAAACACTTATTAGACTAGCGTATAAAGGGCAAGAGTCATACAATTGACTAAACATGCATTTAAATCAATTTTAATACATATCTGAGGTATTTACGTGAAAAAGATAAATAGTTAATAAATTTAAGCACCGGTACTCGTGCAGTAGAAAAATTCCTTGCGGTCCGTGACATTGAAAGTTAATTCCTGCCGGTCCGTGACACTCAAAAGTTTGGGAACCACTGCCATACATGGTAACATCTTCATTGACTTCCCTTAAAGTCTGTTCGAATTCAGTTTAAAATTCTCTTTCTTACCTGTAACACGTTCTTGGGTCAAGCATCTCGGCTACCTCTGGAGTCCTCTTCACTATGCAGACCGTCATAACCTTCTAGTACTTCGGCTCAGACTGCCACAGCACAGCATCGTGCTTATGCCTCTGTTGACTCAGGTAAACCTAGCATCATCAAAACACGAAAACATTGAAACCGCAAAAACGTAAGCTAATATTGAAGAAATTAGTTATTTAAAGCTGAAATAAAAGGTTACGAACCGTCACAAGTGTAGTCTTCAATTAAATGAATTAATTACATAAGAAATTTTCAATAAATTAATCATTCAATTGGAAGAAAGGCAAGTCAGAAAATTCAGCCCATGCAATTCGTAAATAGAATATAATAGAGCAGAATAAAACAGAATTCCACAAGTTTTGTAATTAGAAAACATGGACGACACTAACCCTAAACCTGACCCTAACCGACCCTCACGACGCGTATCAATTATGCAAACCTTAATCTAACCGACAAAGATTATGGAACTTTACGTCGTGAGGGTCCATTAGGGTCAGGGTTAGGGTTTGTGTCGTCATTAGAAGTTAACGTCGTGAGGATCGCTTAGGGTCAGCGAAAGGACCTATTAACATAGATTCCTTGGGGTCAGCTTTAGTGTCGCTTATTAGAACACAGATAAAGTGTACGACATAATGTGTCTTATGAAACAGTTACCTCTAGGAATATATAGTCCGCGTTCATTTTAGGTCATAGCTAGCGTTTATTGAAGGTCGATGTTGCGGCCAATGGCAACATGAGTAAATATGCTGCGTTCGGCCAATGGCAACAAGCGTAAATATGCTGCGTATAAGACGAATCATTGCGGTATATGGGAAAAAAGGTTCCCGATTCTATAAGCTTGCCTTTACTTCTGCGGTGGTAACCGTTTGCGCATGCGCCACGCATATGCAACTTGAAAACATCTTAAAATGGCTGAAATGTGGATGGGACAAACCTTTCGCCGAGGATTTATCCTTGTTCAAAACGCGTTACATCCTATAAATTTGGCGTCGTGAGTGTCGGTTAGGGTCGGGTTAGGCGCTGCGACCGTTGGTTAGGGTCAGGGTTAAAGTTGTTTTAGATCAAATGCGAAAAAATTTCTGCCGCAGAATAAGTTTTCGCAAGTTGCGTGGCGGCATTTTCCGCCGCATAAGCACGAGGCATCCCTAAAACAGTTTTCTAGAAAGCGGCCGAGCTATTCAAAGTTAAATTGTAAACATGACAAAGACCTAATGTGGCCTTGATGTACATCGATATACTGCCTATTCAAAATGTTTATTTGTTACTTATTATGTTCATTCGGGTCGCACTTAGAAAATCAATTTCAGGGGTCCCACGGATTCCGGCCGAAATTCGTTTGGGGGAATTCGGGTTTCGGGGATTCGGCCCGCACCCGCCTACCATACAGTAAACTTCGACATTGGCACCCTTCTAACACGCATTTACGCCACAAACACATTATAACTCCAAAACTGAAAATAGATTCTTTAAACACAAAATATCTCACCTCGCACGTGAGTCGACGTGACGATTGACGAATGCTTTTGGTCTTGTGGTCAACCGTTCAAGCTCCTCTCATAGATCCACTTCTCGAACCCAGAATTAGAAATTGCTTTAGCGCAACTTTATTTAAGAGGCAAAGTCTTTGGACACGAAACCATTATTACAGGTAATGCATTTTTGAGACATAGCCACTTTACCAAGAAGTTAGAACAAACTAGTAGCATTTTTGTTCCAATACAAATCACGGCACAAACATGAATAGGCCTATTAACATTGTTGAGTCCACAAACTCACAATAATAAATTTAACTTCTCACAAATGGACATCAGAGTTCTTTACACCATTCTTCTCAAGAAGTCGGTTCCAAGCTTGTCATTCCACTTAATTATTTCAATTGGAAAGTGAAAAGATTGTAACATCAATGCCCATCTGGTAAATAAAGCCTAAGGGTATTAGGCCCTTTTTACGTTGACTGTGACACACTTATGAAACTGTAGGCCTAACAGTAAGCAAAAAATTGCAGAACGGCGCCCTTCGTGGATATATTTATTTCACACTTTGCGCGAGAGAGCAGTCGCTTTCGTGGGCGCTGTAGAAGTTTCAAGTTTATGATTTCGTTTACGACTAGATTATTATTATTAACTGCGAGGAACACAATGTCCGAATGTCAGGTTGTATTGTAGCATGTCATGCCGTTCTAAGCTATGTCATGCCACTTCTAGCCAGGTCACACTATGTCATGTCATGTTACGAATGTCATGATATATTATTCATGTCATGTTATTCATGCCATGTTATACATGTCATGTTATTCATGTCGTGTCGTGTCACGCCACACCATGTAACGCCAAGTTACATCATGTCACGTAACGTAGGCGTAGCCTAATGCCACGTCATGTGCTAATATCAACGCTATTATAATTCGTATTTTTTAATATATTATAATACAATTAGGGCCTACATGTTTTTTAAGACTAATATTTTATAGTTTTACTGAAGAATAATAATTATTATGTCGATTATGTTGAGGCGTTTCCTTTGAATGGACGAGGTGGGCGGTTCGAATCCCACTCTAAACTACATATTTTTTAGTTCATAAAATTTTCTTAAACAATCGTGTTCTAATATCAACGACATTATAATTCGTAATTTTACTTACGAATATAATCGTGCTGATATCGCATTGGCGAATTTTGCGCATTTGTTGCTGCGGAATAGGTCACTTAGGCCTAACATGATGATTTCTTTAGGACAATCCGTAATGCATTTCAAATCTACTGCTGCTTTATGTTACTGCTGCTTTAATTTTGTAATCATACATTTCGATGCATTGGAAATTTGAACTGTAATAATCAAATTTTACTTTATGTAGGCTGCTAGTTTAAATTGAATATTTAATTTCAAATATATTTTCTTTCGGTTACAATTATTTTCGTTTATCTTTTAATAGACAATTTTTATGCTACAGTAAATACAACTGCGCCGTGGCCGCTTGTGGTGAGGCGCTTGCTTTGAGTGTTCGAGGTCACGGGTTCGATTCCCACTCTAACCTAAGTTTTTTTTAAATTCATAAAATTTCGTAAACCAATGGTCTATTATCATGTGCTAATATCAACGATATTATAATTCGTACTTTTGCTGAAGAATATTGTGCTGATATCGCATAGACGAATTTTTAGCAAAATTACCGCGTAAAATGTCACATAACACGTGCTATGATGATTTCTGTAGGACAATCCGTAATGCATTTTAAAACCTGGGCCTACTGGTGATTGAACTTTGAAATCATACATTTCGAAGCATTGGAAATCTGAACTGTAATAATCAAATTTTACTTTTAATGTAGGCCTACTAGTTTAAATTGAATATTTAATTTCAAATATATTTTCTTTCGGTTACAATTATTTTCGTTTATCTTTTAATAGACAATTTTTATGCTACAGTAAATACAACTGCGCCGTGGCCGCTTGTGGTGAGGCGCTTGCTTTGAGTGTTCGAGGTCACGGGTTCGATTCCCACTCTAACCTAAGTTTTTTTTAAATTCATAAAATTTCGTAAACCAATGGTCTATTATCATGTGCTAATATCAACGATATTATAATTCGTACTTTTGCTGAAGAATATTGTGCTGATATCGCATAGACGAATTTTTAGCAACATTACCGCGTAAAATGTCACATAACACGTGCTATGATGATTTCTGTAGGACAATCCGTAATGCATTTTAAAACCTAGGCCTACTGGTGATTGAACTTTGAAATCATACATTTCCAAGCATTGGAAATCTGAACTGTAATAATCAAATTTTACTTTTAATGTAGGCCTACTAGTTTAAATTGAATATTTAATTTCAAATATATTTTCTTTCGGTTACAATTATTTTCGTTTATCTTTTAATAGACAATTTTTATGCTACTGTAAATACAACTGCGCCGTGGCCGCTTGTGGTGAGGCGCTTGCTTTGAGTGTTCGAGGTCACGGGTTCGATTCCCACTCTAACCTAAGTTTTTTTTAGTTCATAAAATTTTCGTAAACCAATGGTCTATTATCATGTGCTAATATCAACGATATTATAATTCGTACTTTTGCTGAAGAATATTGTGCTGATATCGCATAGACGAATTTTTAGCAAAATTACCGCGTAAAATGTCACATAACACGTGCTATGATGATTTCTGTAGGACAATCCGTAATGCATTTTAAAACCTAGGCCTACTGGTGATTGAACTTTGAAATCATACATTTCGAAGCATTGGAAATCTGAACTGTAATAATCAAATTTTACTTTTAATGTAGGCCTACTAGTTTAAATTGAATATTTAATTTCAAATATATTTTCTTTCGGTTACAATTATTTTCGTTTATCTTTTAATAGACAATTTTTATGCTACTGTAAATACAACTGCGCCGTGGCCGCTTGTGGTGAGGCGCTTGCTTTGAGTGTTCGAGGTCACGGGTTCGATTCCCACTCTAACCTAAGTTTTTTTTAGTTCATAAAATTTTCGTAAACCAATGGTCTATTATCATGTGCTAATATCAACGATATTATAATTCGTACTTTTGCTGAAGAATATTGTGCTGATATCGCATAGACGAATTTTTAGCAAAATTACCGCGTAAAATGTCACATAACACGTGCTATGATGATTTCTGTAGGACAATCCGTAATACATGTTAAAACCTACTGGTGATTGAACTTTGAAATCATACATTTCGAAGCATTGGAAATCTGAACTGTAATAATCAAATTTTACTTTTAATGTAGGCCTACTAGTTTAAATTGAATATTTAATTTCAAATATATTTTCTTTCGGTTACAATTATTTTCGTTTATCTTTTAATAGACAATTTTTATGCTACAGTAAATACAACTGCGCCGTGGCCGCTTGTGGTGAGGCGCTTGCTTTGAGTGTTCGAGGTCACGGGTTCGATTCCCACTCTAACCTAATTTTTTTTTAGTTCATAAAATTTTCGTAAACCAATGGTCTATTATCATATGCTAATATCAACGATATTATAATTCGTACTTTTGCTGAAGAATATTGTGCTGATATCGCATAGACGAATTTTTAGCAACAATTACCGCGTAAAATGTCACATAACACGTGCTATGATGATTTCTGTAGGACAATCCGTAATACATGTTAAAACCTACTGGTGATTGAACTTTGAAATCATACATTTCGAAGCATTGGAAATCTGAACTGTAATAATCAAATTTTACTTTTAATGTAGGCCTACTAGTTTAAATTGAATATTTAATTTCAAATATATTTTCTTTCGGTTACAATTATTTTCGTTTATCTTTTAATAGACAATTTTTATGCTACTGTAAATACAACTGCGCCGTGGCCGCTTGTGGTGAGGCGCTTGCTTTGAGTGTTCGAGGTCACGGGTTTTATTCCCACTTGAGGCCTAATTTTTTTTTAGTTCATAAAATTTTCGTAAACCAATGGTCTATTATCATAATAATAATATCAACGATATTATAATTCGTACTTTTGCTGAAGAATAATGTGCTATATCGCATAGACAAATTTTATGCGCCGTAACATTACCATGCGTTAAACAGTCAACTAACAACAGGGTAGGCCTTTCAGAACAAATAAGTCTTGAGTGATTGAACTTTGAAATCATACATTTCGAAGCATTGGAAGATCAAATTTGTAATTTTTTTAATAATAATAATAGTTTAAATTGAATAATATAATTAATTTCAAATAATTATATTTTCAACAGGGTTTAAGTCTTGAGTTTAAATTGAATATTTAATTTCAAATTATTTTCTTTTGGTTACATTATGTCCTGGGATAACAATTTACCCCTCTTTGTCCTCGACGTCGTTATTTATCCGTTCATAGTGAATATGTATTTTTCAATGTTATTAGTTCATAAGCAACCTTTAATCAGAAATAAAGTACTGCATCTACCTTGTTATTGAATTGTAATATAGTTGTAATAATGTTGAAGAGTTTACTCAACCAAATGGCGGCCAATATGGCAGCCAAAACACAAACATTTGCATATCTCAGCTCATAAGTAAGGTAGAATAACAAATAAAGTGTCGAATTTGATATTATCCAGGTCCAGGATTCGATTTGCGGTATCGGAAAAAATGTGAGAGCATTACTTTCCAAGATGGCGGCCAACATGGCCGCCAAAACACAAAAATATGTATATGTTAGCTCCTAGGTAAGATAGAAAAACAAATAATATGTCGAATGTACCATTTTCATGGTGAAGGAATCGATTTATTGTAGTGTCAAATGTGTGGGATTGTTACTATCCAAGATGGCGGCCAATATGGCCGCAAAAAACATGTATATCTCAGTTCATATTTCTCATTTAGCGGCCATTTTGGCCGCCATCTTGGACAGTAGTACTCCAACACCTTTGCCTCTACGAGATATCGATTCCTTGACATCGAGAAAATATTGTATTCGACACTTCATTTGTTATTGTGGCTTACGCATGCGGTGAGATACACATATTCTTCTCTTGACGGATATATTTGCCGCCATCTTGAAACGTTACACTCGCAAACTATTACCCCTACCATATATCGAATCCCGGACCTCGAAAATATTAAATTCAACATTTCATTTGCTTTTCTAGAGTGATCTAGACTACCTATGAGCTGAGATATACGACATATTTTTCTTTTGGAAGCCATATTGGCCGCCATCTTGGAAAGTAATACTCGCACACTATTGTCGCTACCATATTTCGGATCCTGGACCTCAAAAATGGCAAATTTGACACTCCATTTGTTATTCTGGCTTACCTATGAGCTGAGATATACATAGTTGCCCTTTGGCGGCCATATTGGCCGCCATCTTGGAAAGTACGACTCGCGCACTATTGTCACTACGAGAAATCGATTCCTTGACATCGAAAATATTAAATTCGAGTCTTCATTTGTTATTGTAGCTTACCTATGAGCTTAGATATACATTTTTTTGTGTTTTGGCGGCCATATTGCCCGCCATCTTGGATAGTAGTATTATCACACTATTGACACTACAAGAAATCGATTCCTTGACCTTGAAAATATTACATTCGACACACAATTTGTTTTTGAATCTTGTCTAGGAGCTGAGATATACATATTTCTGTGTTTTGTCGGCCATATTGGCCGCCATCTTGGATACTAGTATTCCACCCTATTGCTACTATGATAAATCGATTCTTTGACCTTGAATATATTACATTCGACACACAATTTGTTTTAGAATCTTATCTACGAGCTGAGATATACATATTTCTGTGTTTTGTCGGCCAATTTTCAAGAACGCCATAAGCCGTAAAGTAAAAGAATTGCTTACCAGGACTCAGCTAGTAGCAAAGGAAAAAATCAAGGATAGATAATTTTGGAGACGACAAGTTGAGGCAGGGCCGTAGCAAGCTATAATTGCGCCCTGTTCTAAGCGTAAATCTAGCACCCCACCCCTCACAGATCAACTTAATAAATAACGACCAAATTTGTTATCTCGAATATAACATAAAACTTTGTCTTTTAAAGAAAATAGAAAGGAAGTCTTCTTGGTTTCCATTAATACTTCAGATTTTTTTGCTGTTGAAGGGACTTTGAAGACAGGGAGGTTCGGGCAAGTTTCCTGTGGAAAGGATTCGACTTCCGTCGGGTTCGATTCCCCAACGTATAAGCCATGGTTGTCTCATCGTGTAATCAACCCGGGGTTTATAAGAAGCAGGCGTGCGCCCGCCGCTCCTACGGGACCCGCATGTACGGTGACTTGTATAATAGCGCCACCAGCCGCTATGTCTTCCAGCTCTTCAGATACTAGGCTGAGCTTAGAGCTTACGACCGGCTTTGGTGCCGACCGAAAAGTGTCCGCTCTGATTGGGCTCCTCGTCCCTACAGGCCTACACCAGTACTTTCATCATCTGTCCGGGTTCACTACCGTCTTATCACTTACTGTACTCATTAGCACTTCTGCCTGGTCTTCTTGCCGGTGTATAACTTTCCGGATTATAATCATCTAGCTCTGCATTAGTTGGCACTGACAACTCAACATTCGCCAATTCGCTAGTTCTGATTTTAATATAGTTTAATTGAAAGACATTCACGGGAGATACCGAATAGCGGTTTCCACATTCAATTAGGCCTACGCCAAAATTAAATTGTTCATTCCGTTTCATAAAGTTAGCTGTCTTTTCCAAACTTAGGCTACCGCTTCATCGGGATCGAATTAGCAAACGTCTATTCAATTGCAATGCACTTTTTTAGTAGGCCTAAGCAGGAACGGTTCCTGCAAAACCATCTTCCCAGTCCTTCGCCTCGTTTTATAGGCTAATGTATACGCGCCTAAAGAACCGCGTTCTTTTCGCTCGCTTTCCCACCAACGCAGTATCGCAAGCGCCCTTTCCTCTAGTAAATTTCCACCAGTCACGGCAATTCGTTCTATTTGGCTTTGGCGCCCATTTTGGTCTATGCCAGATTTCCTATTATTTAGTTTTATTACATTTATTTCATTTGTCATGGATATTTAAAAATTCAAGAGAAAGTATTATTAGTAGCCTAATTAAATAATTCCGTCTCAAAATTTGCGCCCCCTCTTGAGTTGCGCCCTGTGCCATGGCACCGTTGGCACATGCCTCGCTACGGCCCTGAGTTGAGGACTCATCGTTGGCCTCGGCCTGACGGAGGAGAAACGAAGAAGAAGAAGACTCAGCTAGCAGAAAGAGTTAAGAAATGGTAGGGCCTACACAAAACCAAGCAAGAAGGATTCAACGACGCTATTTGTTTCACTTAAAACCAGAAAATAATTTACGACGCTAAACTACACGTTTACCCTATTTTGTTTGATTTATTGTATTGCCTGACCGACTGATTGATTTTTTTGATTGTCTGACTGATTGATTTATCCATTGTTTCATTTGTTTGATTGACTGATTGCTTGGTAAACTGAAGCATTCCAGCATTTCGATTTCTAACAATACGACGGCACCCAAATGTGTTGTTGTTAGAAGGAATTATTATCCATTGTGTAGCTGAACACTGACGATTCCAGGGTCGCTTATGTCAATCTCATCTGGCACTCTGTCGAGCGGATGCTGATGAAACTGGCGATAGTAGTAATTTCTGTTTAACGACACTGTGTGATAACAAAATTCATTAGAGTCGCCTTTAGTATTCTTTTATACCGGCTTGTGACTGGCACTGCCAAAGTACGAGCTCTAGCAATTGGATTGGATCCACAGTTTAACGGCAGCTTCAATGTGACAACAGAGGTCGTCGCCGCCGACAAAGATAATGTTTGGCATGAAACACATATTCAGGGTGTCTAAGGATGGCATACCATTATCGATGGTTCAACGAATCTAGCGACCAGAGTTTTAAGCTTTATAAGTTATGAGCCGCGTAGGATTTATAGTGACAGTACAGCACTCTAATCACAAGAGAGGCATGACTCTAATCACTCTAAACTCTAATCACAAGAGAGGGAGAAGCAGAGTGAGAGAGACAGAGAGAGAGAGAGCGAGACAGACAGACAAAGACACAGAGAGAGACAGAGGGACAGGGAATGGCACACGGAGAATAACAGAGACAGAGACAGAGGTGAGAACAGCTACAGAAATAGGTAAAAGAAAAGCGAGAAGTAGAGAGACAGAGAAAAGGATAAGGATAAAGAGTGGCAAAGGATTGGACAGGGAGATCGAAGAACAGGCAGAAGGATCGTTAGAGGCAAAGAAGTTAATCAGAGGGACAACGAGAGGTAGATGGACAGAAGAAAGTGGAGCAATTCATCAAATTAAATAAATCTGTCGTGGGAAAATAAAATTATGTAACATAAAATTACCAAAGACAAAAAAACACAAAATATTCAGGATATAATATTATGACAATCTAGATTACACATTTATCGTTCGTAATGACCAATCACAAGGTCTAACACTTAATCTAAGTAGAATAAGCTAATCAATTCTATTACTAAAAATATCATGAAAACAACGACAAAATCAATAATCTAAAAAAGGTTCACAAAATGATTTACAGCAAACCGCTCTGTTAAATATCTAGACCAGAAGAAGTACTTGTGCAGCTAAATTTAATATTTAACTATAAAGTTGTCGAGTAGTGGAATCCAGAGCGAAAGACTTTACTGCGTCCTTAGTAACCATAGCATTAAATCTCATTCTACAGTCTTAGAATTATTTCAGAAAATGGCAAAACCCTAGCTATGCAGAGTCCATAAAGAGGAACCTCTGGATTCTCTACATCAGAATGTCTACGTTCATAGAATTCTGAAATGAAAGTGGTACAAAGTATCTATTCTATACATGCAGGTATTCTGCAATTTCGTAGCATCCTTTCCATTACAAATCTCTAATTATAAATGTTATCAGCTGTAATTAAGCAGAATCACAATTCAACAAAGACCAGCAATTAAGTCGTCAGGTGCAGAAAATCGATGGCTGGAACAATGCTCTAGAAATTCCTTCTCTCTTTTAAACATATCGTCACATATACCACATCCAAAAGATTTTGACAAAGAAGCCATTCTATTTATAGGAGATTTGAATTTCCTAATATGCAGACATTCTTCATCTCTAATTCTCGGAAAAGGACCTGAAGTTCCACAAGAATCCGGAAGTACATTCGTTGAATAACGTTCATTTTCTATATCAATAACGCCTGGACTACTAAATCTGATGAAATGATCAGACAGGTTAACAATGACTTCACTTCCCATTTTAAGATCCTGTTGCGGTGTTCCTGCATGGAGTTTAAACTGCTTTGCTGAAGAACTGCTCTTGGTAAAAGGTTTATTGTGCAAGTGTTGCTTCTCAATTACATGAGTTCTTCTGTGTCTCTTTAGATTTCCAATATATGTGAATCCTTTATTACAACACCCACACATGTATGGTTTCTCACCAGTATGGGTTCTCATGTGCGTTTTCAGAGCACCACCGTGAATAAATGATTTCTGACATAACTGGCACCTGTGTGGTTTTTCACCAGTATGGGTTCTCGTGTGCATTTCCAGATGACCACCTTTATTAAATGATTTCTGACAAAACTGGCACCTGTATGGTTTCTCACCAGTATGGGTTCTCATGTGCGTTTTCAGATTTCCACTTTCATTAAATGATTTCTGACATAACTTGCACCTGTATGGTTTCTCACCAGTATGGGTTCTCATGTGCGTTTTCAGATTTCCACTAACATTAAATGGTTTCTGACATAGCTGGCACCTGTGTGGTTTTTCACCAGTATGGGTTCTCATGTGCTTCTTCAGAGTACCACCTTCAGTAAATGATTTCTGACAAAACTGGCACCTGCATGGTTTCTCACCAGTATGGGTTCTCATGTGCGTTTTCAGATTTCCACTTACATTAAATGATTTCTGACATAGCTGGCACCTGTGTGGTTTTTCACCAGTATGGGTTCTCATGTGCATTTCCAGATGACCACCTTGATTAAATGATTTCTGACAAAACTGGCACCTGTATGGTTTCTCACCAGTATGGGTTCTCGTGTGCGTTTTCAGATTTCCACTTTCATTAAATGATTTCTGACATAACTTGCACCTGTATGGTTTCTCACCAGTATGGGTTCTCATGTGCGTTTTAAGAGCACCACCGTGAATAAATGATTTCTGACATAACTGGCACCTGTGTGGTTTTTCACCAGTATGGGTTCTCGTGTGCATTTCCAGATGACCACCTTGATTAAATGATTTCTGACAAAACTGGCACCTGTATGGTTTCTCACCAGTATGGGTTCTCATGTGTGTTTTCAGATTTCCACTTTCATTAAATGATTTCTGACATAACTTGCACCTGTATGGTTTTTCGCCAGTATGGGTTATCATGTGTGTTTTCAGATGACAACCGTGATTAAATGATTTCTGACATATATGGCACCTGTATGGATTTTCACCTGTATTTGTTTTCGTATTCTCCATCTTAATTGTTAATTTCAATGTTCTTCTCCAGTATCGATTCTTTAATGAGCTGTGAGATGATCACATTCAGTATAGAGTTTCTGAAATAATTAACATATGTCTGTGTTTTTAAATGATTCGTATGTGCCTCCCTCATCACAGGATTTCAGACAAAGTCGGGATCTGTATATGACTTTGACAAGTATGATTGTCTGTATGCGGTTGAAAGCAAATGTTTCTGTAATAGGTTTCTGCATTGGATGTCATAGTCTTTCCAACATCAGCAGTGTCCAGTTTCACACATTACCGAAACAGACGAGGATATAAAGAAATAAAGGATATGCACAAAATAGAGAAGAATGGCATCGCAAAGGGTAGAACACTGACTAATAATTAGAATGTGTAGCTATTTAAAAAAAGATGACAAATTTTTTCAGGTATGTATTTTTTTACATTTTCCATGTCAGGGCAGTGCAAAGTATGGTCAATATGCTACTCCAAACTGTGATTCCACAGTTGTGTTACATAGTTTAGGTTATGAAATACATTCTTGGTATTTTAAATTGTCACACATGTATGCACATTCATGATTTGCACAGAATTAGGTGTCATATACATGTGGATTACAGTAACTCAACCACTAATCCAATCTACAGAAGCTCCAGAGTGATGGTTTTTTGGGTTAGAGTCATAGCAAACCATATCAAGATATGAACATATAACTCCTGTAAAAAATCATTGCATTTCCTTCCTGTTCATCAGAGCATTTCTTTCAACTTGGGTCTCATGGTCTAATAACACTGAACTCTGGCCAAACACATTACTGAAAATCAGTCCTTTTTCTGCAGTCTTATTGCTAGCCAACAACGTCATCATGAATATTGCCATTCTGGTCAAATCAAAAACTACAATTGTGCTAGGTGAATAGGGTTTCGCCGGGACAGTCCCGGAATCGGCCGTGTGCGTCCCGTGTTCAGGATTGATCCCAAATTGTCCCGGAATATCCACTTCCACCAAATGTTGTTCTTGTTTTCGTACACTGAACTCGACAAGTTGTACGATGAATTTTGCGTTCTGCACTCTAGTCTATCAGATGTTGGCTCAAGATCTTATGTTAGAGAGCGCGGGGTTCAAGTCTTCACAACTTCACAAAACACCGACACTCAGTTGCTTAGCATTGTGTCCAACCGTCGTATAGTCTGGTGTCACGACAACTCATCGAACGACATTTCGTCTACGACACTTCGTCGAGCGACATTTCGTCGAACGACATTTCGTCTACAAAGTTATTTGATATTGTCACTTTAAAATGGAAGCTGGATTGATGAAAAATACTGTTTCCCGAAATGGAAGTGGGATTGATGAAAACATTCCTGTGTTGAAATAGAAGCTGGATTGATCGAAATAATTTTTACCGTAAATAGAAGCTGGAAATCAACCTAGATGCATGGATGAAAATAGGTTTCCATTCACCAGAAGCTGGATTGATGAAAATAATCTTGTCAGTAATTAGAAGCTGGATTCCCGAGAATATATAGAACGTTTTAGCGAAACTATAAGAAAGCGGCCTCTGTTGATTAGCCGTAATGGATACAGATACACTTGTAGACGAAATGTCGTTAGACGAATTGTCGTAGACGAAGTGTCGTTAGACGAAATGTCGTTCGACGAGTTGTCGCGGAACCGTATAGGCTACGTACTGTCGGTTCCCGTTTCCAAAGCTTTTCGCAACAGAGCTTTCAGCATGAACGACCTGTTGTCTGACAATCGCAATTGCTTGAGCATTACCTTGTTCAGCCGGAAAGGTTGGTGTACTGGCATATCGAGTGACTGCGGGCGTCCCGGAATGGCAAAATCAAAAGTTGGTAACCCTATAGGTGAATGAGCGTTTTCAGTTTCTGGACCTATGTTTATTCTATTGCAGTGTATCTGAACGTTTATAAACGACCTCTCGCAGTATGGAATATTTGGAGGCACTCTCAGTGTAGAAGCCCCCGGGGAAAGAGAAACGAAATCAATTCCCTCATGCACGTGCTCGTTCTGTTCAGTCCCTTACATGCTCCACTTCGTGCCCTGGCAAACTCGCCTGCAAAATGGGTTGACATAGGTAGAAATTGGCTTGCGTTCCTACAGCGGAGTAGAAAGGGAGCACTAACGTAATCAATTAAGCGGACAGCTGTTGCAGATAGAAAGAAATGATAAAATGTATCATTTTACCTATAAGGTTATAGATCAGATATCCATGAAGAGGAATAGGCACCTGTTGACATAATATTGTGTTGAGGCTATGAAAGTGAAGTTGTTACAACTGCATAACCGTGGCCACCTTTCGGGTTAGATTAAGTGAATTCTCTTCTTCGTCTCTGAACATACAGAATTGGAATTATGCTTATAAACAGTTACTATCTCTGTCGAATCTGAACTGACTCAAAATCTAAAAACTGTCTTGTATATTTTCTAAGAGATAAGACATTTTGAATAGCGGCAAATTTATAAATTGCTATATTTCATTATCCAAATTCATATACGCAGGCCTAATCTACTGCAAATAATTTATTCGATTTGTGAGATGCAACAGAGTTTTGCAGCACATCTATATGTAATGATTTCATAGATATCATAGATATGTATTAGGACGACTACTGCACCTCTATGTGACTATCAAACATTAGCAAAAAATGTGTCTTAGAGCAGTTGTTAATTTGGTCATTTTAGTTGCTTAATGCACAAAACCTCTGCCATCAATGTTTACATCTGAAGTTTCAACCATGCAGTCGTACAACGTTAATCACTTGTCTTCATTGACTGCTGCATTTAGACAGAAGAATTCCAAGAAGAAATTTGCTCAATACGAAAACAAGAGAATCTGATATCATTTCCTTTCTCATAATTTATGGTCATAAATGGCCAGAAAAAAAGCATTAAACAGATCTAAGATCACATGCGTGTATCAAGTCCCTTGGAAGCAATAACCAATGATTTCTGCTTGGGAAATAACAGGCATCATTTGGAGGATGAAAGAAATATACAACCGTCTTCATGTCAATTGCTAGAGCTCCAATATATAACGGAAATACACTGCAGCTTACTTGTATCCCACTGCAGCTCCGTTATTTCAGTTAAATATGGATTATGCCTATCACTCTTGTTCTCAAGGTTTCATATACTTTTACTAGCAGATTATTTGCATGTTTCATTTCACTGACATGTTAAAGCAATGACGTAGTCATAATATCAAATAACTTCCTTTCTGCATAAATTAAAAAGTCAATATTATACTATGATATATAAAATATAAGAAAAAAAATGAAATTAAAATCCTTGTAACTTAAAAACAAGTAGATTGCTATTTGGAATTATGCTAACATACAACCTTCACATCATTAAATAAAAATTACAAAGTCATTTATATTAAGCATATTTTATTTAATATTCTAATTAATTTATTTCATGTCAACAATCTTTCTGAAGGAAATAAACTGAGCATATGATAAGTTAGTAAATAAATCACAATCATCTGCATCTATTGACCTAGACGACATCCGTAAAACAAGTACCCATTTTCAACCCATACATATTTGCAGAACTGGTCAACTTGCATCTCAGCGGCAAATTTTATTATTGCATTGAAAGTATCCTGTATTATAGCATATTTAATTATTTCTCTTACATGGCTGCATAAATGGAAATTCGGCAGATGAAAATAATTCATTAAGTAAAGAGAAGCTGGATTGGTGAAAAGAAGTCTTTGCGCAAATAGAAGTTGGATTGATGAACAGAATTCTTTCCATAAATAGAAGTATTATAGAAGTCGGTTTGGTGAAAAGAATTCTTGCGTTAAAAGGAAAGTTGGATTAATTAAAAGAATTCTTGAGTTAAAATGAAGTTGGATTGATGAAATGAAGTTTTGCATTGAAAAGGAAGTTGGATTGATGAAAATAGTCTCGTGTGAAACTAAAAGTTGGATTGATGAAAATAATACTTTTGTAAATAGAAGTTGGATTGATAACAGTAATCATAAAAACATTGAAATAATTAAATATACTATTATATTACTCTGAAAGAAACAAGAATAAAATACAGGATTACCTGCAGAACTATAATAATACTTATGTAAATGAAAGTTGGATTGATGATAGTAATCATAAAAATCATTGAAATAATTAAATACACTATTACTTCTTTCTGCGTAAGATTGCTTAATTGCCCGACTTTACGGTGTCACGACAACTCGTCGAACGACATTTCGTCTCACGACACTTCGTCTACAGACATTTCGTCTAACGACATTTCGTCTACAAAGTTATTTGATATTGTCACTTTAAAATGGAAGCTGGATTGATGTAAAAAACTGTTTCCTAAATGGAAGTGGGATTTATGAAAACATTCCTGTGTTGAAATAGAAGCTGGATTGATGGAAATAATTTTTCCCGTAAATAGAAGCTGGAAATCAGCCTGGATGCATGGATGAAAATAGGTTTCCATTCAATAGAAGCTGGATTGATGAAAATAATCTTGTCAGTAATTAGAAGCTGGATTCCTGAGAATATATAGAACGTTTTAGCGAAACTATAAGAAAGCGGCCTCTGTTGATTAGCCGTAATGGATACAGATACACTTGTAGACGAAATGTCGTTAGACAAATTGTCGTGAGACGAAGTGTCGTTAGACGAAATGTCATTCGACGAGTTGTCGCGGAACCCGACTTTACATTACTTATTCAGGCAAAAGTTTATTTTAGAATATTTAATTATGGCCATTGCATGGGCTTCAGCGCTGGTCAAACACAAGTTGCACTGACGAAGAGAATTCTTGCTAAGTAGGAGTCAGATTGATTAAAAATAATCTTTTTTAATAGAAGTGGCGTGATGAAAGAAATCTTGCTTAAATAGAAGCTGGATTGATGGAAAATAATTCTTAATTAAATAAAAGTTGTATTTATGAAAAAATAATTCGTGCTTTAAAAGAAGCAGGATTGATGAAACGAATTTTTGCCTTATGGAAGCTGGATCGATTGAAAGTATTCTCACTAAAGTAGAAGTTGGATTGATGACAAACAATAAAACTACAACGGGCAAAATATTCGGTAAAGTTGTAGTTTACGTTGCTAAATTATTCTAATGTCTTCAATGCCGTACTTGACGTTCGTAAGTAAGCAGTCAACCTATGTGCATGTTAACTGTCTTCAATTCAGCTTCCATTTCATCGAGAAATATTTTCATCAATCCAACTTCCATTTAATTGGAAAAATTACTTTTATCAATCCAACTTCTATTCGATGAAAGAAATATTTTTCATCAACAGAACTTTTATTTAAGCAAAGATATATTCTCATGGATCCATATTCTAATTACGGAAACAATTATTTTTTTCAATTCAGCTTCTATTGAATCGAAAACTTAATTTCATCCATGCAGCTTCTATTTACGGAAGAACTTATTCTGATCAATCCAACTTCAATTTTGAACACAGGAATGTTTTCATCAATCCCACTTTCATTTAGGGAAACATTTTTTTATCATCAATCCAGCTTCCACGTTAAAGTGACAATATCAAAAAATTTAGCAAAGTAAACTACGACTTTACCAAATATTCATTATGATAACATACTCTTTTACCTTATTTACGATTGTAGACTTACTTAAATTCATTCGAGTCGGACTTAGAAAATTAGGCTACTTTCGGGGATCCGGCCGAAATTCGATTCGGGTATCGGGGAATCGGGCCGTACCCTTTATGACAAGGAACATCTTCTAACGCCATCTAATGGTCTGAAGTTCGTCTGAATGACTTTTCAGACATAGCCTAATACAGGGAATAAACATTAAGATCAAACCACAATATTATATAAGCAACTCTCTAATTGACTTAGCTGCCGTTAATTAAATGTGTTTGTCCACTAAATTATATGCACAGAGTTGTAGAATCTAACCTGTTTTGGCATTAATGTCGAATTTCTCCATAATCCGGTTACTATCATCAGCACAAAATGGCGATGAATAAAATGTTTCGCTTCAATGATAACTGAGCTGAAGTTTTAGAAAGTATATCCTGTCATCTGGCGAATAGATTTTAACGCACTGTAGCAAAAGAGATTTGGGTCGTCCATAAATGACGTCACGCAATTTTTAACTCCCCGGTTCCCCCTCCCCCTCGTCACACTTCGTCACAAAAAGTAACACCCCCTCTGAAAATGACGTCACAAAGCTCTCACCCCTAAAACCAAATTTCCATGGCGACGCGAAATGCTCCTTCGTGGAACAAAATAGGGAAAGCATGAATATCTCAATCAATCAATCAGCCGTTTATTGAATCAACAACAGCACAATTAATTAACAATCAGTCATTTAAAAAAATGTTAATCTGCTGATGCCGTCAACTGTACAGGACAGCCCTAAAGGATAAAATAATCCGCTATTGCAGGGCTGCCCTTTTCCATTATTACATTTACTGATGGCAAGACGATTTTTATGATCATAGTTATAGAAAATTCAACTTAAATAACAATGTTAGGGCTAAATCATAGCCAAACAACTTTTAAAAATCTAACGGTGACCAAATATTGAAATAATTAGAAAATTATTAATAATTGTGCCCGTATACATTAAAATAATTTAAAAAATAATGAAAATTGAATCCTCAAAATTAGTGCTGTCATTAATAAAGTAAAATTGTTGTTAAATGTTAAATTTAATAACATAGACCAGGTGTGACGTCGCACTTCTCAGACCCCCACCTCCATGTTACACATCGTCACAAATTTCCGACCCCCTTTCTCTAGGTGCGTGACGTCATTTATGGCTTATGTAAATTATCATTAACAGTTCTATTTATAAAATTGCAATTTTATGACATTTACATAGCCTAATACTAAAAAAAAGAGGTGAACAGACTATTGGCTGGCTCATCATAGCGCATTAACGTAATATGCAATATCTGTACGCCGAATAAACAAACCGTGATACCGTAATCTCGATATTCTGGTTCTCACATCATTGTTAAGCATTGAGAACCAGCTTACTCGCGAGCTCTGCAGTCTAATTCTCCTTCCATCTATCTGCCTGTGTCAATCTGTAAAAGTGCTTATATCTTTGTCTGTCCGTCCGTCTGTCTCGATGTCTACTTCCGTCCATCCGTCTGCCTCTACATCCTTCTGTCTGTCTGTCTGTTTGTTTGTTTGTCTGTTCGTATTAGCTGTCAGCAAGGGCCGCCGACATAATATCTTATTTTGAACAGTTCTCACCGTTCAGTTGGCATAATGCAGCTTTTTCGATTGAAGGCTCAACAGCGAATAAACCCAATTGCTGAATTTATAGCATCGTAAGAATGCATGACACAGATGTTTAAGACGAACACTGTGTTGTCCGTTATTTAGCGACATATTGTAATTGCCAAGGTCCACCATGTGGATTTCTCATTAACTTATTTTCTAATTAGGCCTATGTGCATATTTCATATTTCCATCCTTATCAGTAGTTTATGTGTTCGTATGGTGCGTCATGAAGAAATAATTGGCGTCACCTTTATGCGGGTTTACGACTGGAACCACCCGATGGTAGGCAGTTTTTCATTTGTTTATAACCATTTTATAGCCGCCAAGGAGACCGTTTACATCGACCTTACTCTAGGATTCAGAAAATAGTTGGGTGGCTCTCATGATTAAAAATATTTTATATATTTTTAACATCGAATGAATACGTGTTAAAGGTGTTTAAATATAACTAGTTACAAAATAAGTTAAAGGTTTTCGCAGCCACAAGGTGTCGTTAAACAATTAATGATACAATGCTTGTGTTGGAAACCCTTTACCCGCTGTTCTCCGACGTAATAAATACAGCAAAGGCTCATAATCGCTAAAATTAGTTAAAATAGTTAAACGGACTTTAATAGTTCTGTGAGTCAGGTCGACGTTAACAGTAACTGGCCTCAGCGGTCACAAGGTGGAGATAAACAAAAGAAAAATTGCCTACCCCACGGTGGTGCCAGTCCTAAGCTTACTTAAAGGAGGACGACAGCACTGAATATATCTCTTATAATGCAGCATCGATAATACAGAAACTACCGCTACCGATGGAAATACATTCAATGAAAACTCCACATAATGGGCCTAAGCAGCCACAAGATGCCCCGAAACAGTGCTGGTCCTAAAAGCCTTTAACACGCATCCGTCGAGCTATATAAAATCAGCAAATACGTTTAATCAGAAGCGTTAACTACGCCACTGTTTGCACTATGAAAGTACCAGTCCCAAGCCTGGGTGAAGGAGGAGGGCGAAGCTACTGATCTTTGTTATCACACAGTGTCGTTAAACTGAAACTACTACTAATCACTAGCGTTCAAGCGCCATATTCGTAAGGATCGAATGTGGATGTTAGCGGCCATCTGAGGGACAAGCAGAACACCAGGAAGGACAACAATGGGAGGAAACGCAACGACAACCAAAATAAATTCAAAAACAAGACCGCCAACGACAAGACGAAGAACAACCAAGAGGACAACATTAACAACACCAGCAACGCACAGAAGAACCATGTCAATCGAAGAAACATAAAGAACAACGGCGACCACAGAGACAAAGAGAACGCTCACAGAAGAAGAACCTCGACAACAGCAATTGGTAGCAACAGTTGTACGATGAACAACAGTGCCAACCGCTGTTACATCAACCACGGCAAAGCGATCAGCGCAAAGAACAACAACGACAGCGGCAACGGTTGCAAGAAAGACTCACAACAACAACAACAACAACAACAACAACAACAACAACAACAGGAAACAACGCGAACCAGGACAACCGAAGCAACGCCAACAGGCTAATCAACGACACAGACAGCAGCGACCCAACAGCTCCGAAGAGATCTTGACGGAGCTGGAACAGAGCCTGAATGACGTACGCTGGAGGCTAGAAGATGTGAGGACCTTCTGGACTGGACTTCCGCTATCCATATGCGTAGACGGCATCGCCGAACCTACCAACGAGACCACCTGTTGAAACGGGGTCGATTTGTCGAGATGAGGCATTTCCCCTTTCACTGGCGCCTCCAACCGACGATTAGCTAAGCACATCCACTGCCCGTACCCTGTTAATGCTAGTTCTTAATGCTGGACAAAGGAGGATGCTCGCCACGCCGGCGGCCCGGGTTCGATTCGCGGTCGGTCGGTTTATCAGATATTAATTTCTCGGATCTTTACTGCGGGTGGCTCGGTCGCAATATAAACGTAGAGTACGAGGTTGCACTCTGCCTCCGACACTAATCATCTTCGATATGAAAAAGTGTCGTTAATTAAGCCCAAGTACAACAATTATCATCTGACTGATAATACATATTTCTATGTATTATCATCTGAGGACGCCAATCATCGTCGTTATGACGGCGTCGTTAAATAAACGTAGGCTATTACACACATTATCATCTTAGGGCCTATCGTGTGTTTTTGTAACTAAACGTCACATTTTAAATGAGTAAAAATCGGGCAATGTGTCAGCATGAGTCCGCGTTCCAACAACATGGTTACAAAGATTCTTCCTTCAATTAATTAGAAGCCGCAGAATGCTATTTTATTACAATGTCAATGTACATTGTCATTGTGATTTCCAAGGTCTGATAAATTTTTTAGCTAGTCGAAGTAGCCTCCAAGCTATTCACAAGATGGCATGATATACTGTTTTCAGCCAGCTTCGATCTCTTCGAAATCCAACTCTTTATTCGCTCGCCATTTTGTACGGATCATGGATGGAAGTTATATTCAGATTGTCGTTGAAATGCATCACTAATAATACATTGGCTGGTAAGATTTTATCATTTTGTTTATATAGTCATCTGAAACAGTTGTAATGCAAAAACTCGATCATTGTTGCTGTTGCTAATGTAATAGTTCGAGGTTAATGTTTGACCCTCTCGTAGGCGATCACACAACTTTACTTAGTTTCAGGTTAACGACACTGTGTGATAGCAAAGATCATTAACGTCGCCCTTCTCCTTCATCCAGGCTTGGATCTGGCACTGCCTAACACACTAGCGTTCAGTGGCGGAGTTGCGATCAAGCGAAAGTACGGTGGAACCGTGGCTAACGTGGGCACGGGTAAAATGCTGATTTGCTGATTGCTGATTTGCTGATTGGCTAGGGGTAAAATGCTGAATAGAAAATGCTGATTGGTCAGAATTTTACCTACCAGCCAAATAAGCAAATTAAAGGGGAATTGCTGATTGAAATCCAGGCAAGGACTGGTCACAAGTCAATGCACTTTGTTGGTTTCAATATTGTTTTAATTAATAAATATGAACCTGTTAGTTAAGAGATTGAAGTCCAAGCAGGCAGTGATCAAAGAAGACTATACACTTTGATGTTTTCGATATTTGTTAATTAACAAATAGCAAGCTGTTAATTAAGAGATTGAAGTCCAGGCAAGTAGTGATCAAATAAGACTGTACACTTTGCTCTCTTCAACATTGTATTTTAATCAACCAATGCAAACTTTTAAAAGACTATGGATACCCCTAAATAATTTTAGTGTGTAGCTTATTATAAATTTTGAATTTTGGAGAGTTCACATTCATTGGATTGGAAGAATTGCAGGCATGAGTGATATCTACGAGTGTTTTAATAGTCAATCAGTAAATGCAATTGTTGATCGACCGACGAGAGGATCAATTCTGCATTATTCGTGGTCCGAAGATTTTAAGAAGGATGATTGGAAAGTAGATGGATATCGTTGGCATTTTTGTGGATCAGCAACTGAAAGAAAAGGTGGCAGTGGTCTATACGACAGAATGTATTTCAAACAGCATTTTACTAACCAATCAGCATACATTTAATAATACACCTGTTGATAATAATAATATTATATAAACAATAATAATATTAATAACTGTAATAATAATACATGTAATTGATGAGTAATAATAATAAAGACCAATTGTTACATTCTGTTGTTACAAGCAGTATTTTCGAATCTGCATTTTACCACCAATCAGCATGACCAATCAGCATTTTTCTAATCAGCATTTTAACCATCCCCAATCAGCAAATCAGCATTTTACCCGTGCCGGCTAACGTTGCTAAACGAATACTATGTTACGTTTTCAATCCGTACTTTCCTTTGATACTGAAAATATTCATAATTGAAACTGGATATTGAATGATTCATGAAAATATTTTTTAGTAAACTAGAAGTTGTATAGCTGTAATTTTTTTGGTGAAAATAATAGTTGTCTCACTGAATTTCTTTAATGAAATAGAAGTTTGGTAAAACCGTAGAATACGTTGCGATATTATTTAAATGTCTTCATTGCCACACTTTATGTTGGTAAGTAGGCAGTCTGTCAATGTCCGTGATAACTGTCATCAATCCAGCTTACGCTTAACCAACAAATCCAACTTCTATTTAAGAAGTAGGCCTAAATTTCTTTTCATCAGTTCAACTTCTAAAATTTAAGTAAAAAAATATTTGTCATCACTCCAACTTATATTAAACCAAATAATTATTCTCATCAATCTAGATTTTATGTACAAATGCAATTATTGTAAAATTTTAATTGAGCTTCTATTGAGGTAAAGAGTTAGTTTTATCAATCCAACTTCCATTTATGGAAACAATTATTTTCATCAATCCAGCTTCTGTTTAAGAAAGAATTAGTTTCATCAATCCAACTTCCATGTAAGTAGTACTATTTGTTGCTACCTGGCGCATTACAAAAGCGCTACATAAATATACGTGATTCTCCCATAACTTAGGTTATATTTTTACGTATTGCGTAATAACCAAAGTTATTNTATATAAATCTTCGGAATGACTAAATGAATGAATGAATGTTACGTCGCATTCTCAGAACAGAAACGCTGACAGAGACAGACAGAGACATTCAGAAGTAATGAGAGAGGAACAGAACGAAAGGTATATAGAGCAAAATACAGCAAGATTTGTCCTAACACAACAGAAAACCGTTCTTCTAATGTCTGCGATGTTTCATTCAGAGTACTTCATACGCCTACATGGAGCCGTATTTGACTCTTGCGGGGCACATAACAGCCTCATGCAAACACTGTTGGGAAATATATATACTCTGCAGCCGTTTTTATAACAGGCACACATAATATTATAATTGCTTCCTGTAATCCTATTTCGCATGCAATATAATGTGCGCGGGTGAGTTTGTGGATGCGTAGGCCTACTGTATGTGTCTTCATCCGTGTGTGTTACTATGTGCTGCAGGGTGTGTGAATCAACAACGTGATGACAGCAGTATATCAAACATGTTTACAAGTTGTAAATAGGAACAGTCAGTCTAGACATTTAATTGTGCTCCTTTTGAGTGTCCCAATAAATAGCTATTCTAGCGAAACATTTATTCATCATTAAGCCAAAAAGGTTTACGAACTGTAAGATAGTGTAGTGGTTAGCACGCTGCACTGTCACCCGACCGGTGGGTTGGGGGTTTAAATTCAGAAATGTGTTTCGAGGTCTCTGCTCTGACTGCGCCACTAACCAACTCAGCTTTAATGAGCACAGTGACCGTACACTGGAGGTAGTAAGTATGATACGGCGAAGGAGAAAATTGGCCCCTCAGCCTCATATGCCGAGGCTAAGAAAAAATGAAATCGCTCATTACTGCCTCTTAGGCTAGTTTGAAGGACTATAGTGCTCATACGAGTTACCAGTGGCGGGGTCCAGCATAAGCGCAGGTCACAACCGACGAAGGCCAATTCGGAAAATCAAAAGGAAACATTAACGGACAAAACTGACAACATTTTTTATTTCCCAGAGCAAACAATGCATGTAACAGTTCCAATCACACATAGTACATTTCAGTGCACTGGCTAGGGAATACGGGAGACCCAAAAGGAGCACCCGCTTAATTAGGGACACCCATTAACTAGAATCGATGATGGCTGATTAGTCAGTAGTTAACTAGCTGATAGCATTCAATTTTCCAAATGTTAATATGTAAGATCACAAAATTAAACAATTCCAAATAAGATATCGTCAATCTATCAACCTTGTTTTAAGTAATTCCTCCACATATTCTTAAACTGGATAAACGTATGTGCATTCTGTATTTTACTTGGTAGGCCTACAGCATTCCAAATTTTCGGACCGTTACAGCAAATAGAAAATCTGCGATAATTTGTTCGTGCATATGACACATGAACCGCCAGATGCTCTTGTATAGTGACCACGCGTGTCTACTACTTTAATTAAATAGTTCAAAAATGATTTAGGTCACAACTTATTAAGTAAGTAAGTAAGTAAGTAAGTGTGTTCTTTATTAAACGCTGGCAAACGCACGGCGCTGTACATACAAAGTTATACAAAGTTATCAAATAGTAGCGAAAAAGTTAGTAAATAGTAAACTAAAAAACACTATATATGGCTTAACTGTACAACATCCTAGCCAGAAAACCACGCCTGGTGAGGGAATCAAATCTAGAAAGAACACGGTTATGTTATGGTATTGACAAATTTATACATAAATTTATCAACTAGGTATCTGTTCATGTTCTCAAAGTTCATTATATTATATTCTCGATATCTATCTGCTGTATGGGCATAAATTCCGCATAATAGGGCCTAGATATCCCTAGCAATGACTCTAATTGCTCTTTTCTGTAGAAGCACAAGACATTTTAACCTAGCGGAATAATTAGAGGCCCAGACAATTATTACCGTAATCAAAATAGGGATTAATCAATGTGTAATATAAGTTCTTGCGAATGTGAACCGGGATTAAGTGAGATATTCTCGCTAATATGCCAAGATTTCTGGCAATCTTGCCTGCAATAATATTAATGTGTTCACTGTTCAGTCCGGGTCAAACATTCATCAACACAGACTCCAAGAAATTTAGTAGATTGGGTTTGAGAAATGACAATTCCATCAATTGACATATCTGGTCGAAGATCTGGGATTCGTTTTTTTCTAGAGTGGAATATTATAAAGCATGATTTTTTTAACATCAAGGGAAAGTCTGTTAGTCTTAAACCACTCTGCTAAAGTATTTAACTCGCAATTTATAATTTCAGTGAGCCTAGGCAAAGATTCATGGGAACCGAGGGCATTCGTGTCATCAGCAAACAAGATGAGTTTAAGCACATCAGGCATTGGGAAGATCATTTATGTACAGTAGGAACAGCAGAGGACCAAGATTCGAACCCTGAGGGACACCAAATTTTATAGGTTTTTTGAGAAGATAGAGCACCGTTACAAAGGACCTGCTGAAACCTATTCTCCAAGTAACTTTTAAACCATAGGTGTGGCGTAAAAAGAGAATGCGGAAAGTATTAACAACTTAATTTTCTCAACTGCAAATGTTATGCCAAGTTTCTGTCCATTACAGCCGATCAACCAACTGACATTGTGGCTAATAGTGTGCCTATTTTGTAGATGAGGTCACTAGGGGCGCAAGTGTCACAGCCATTTTGAAATGATTTTCTTCTTGAGCTTTCTGAGCTAATAGTCGCGCAACTAGACTGGCGCACATTTATTGAACTTCGTTATTAAGGCGCATGTATTTCTTGGGGTGCACGCTGTAATATTGATTTTGCTATGAGTACTCCGTCACAAAGAATATAAAACTTTGATTTTTCTCGTAGACAACGCGTCCATATAATATGACATGTTTTAATTTTTATTTCCAGCAGAAGATAAGCAGCAGTTGTTGCATTATTTAATTTTAAAAGAGATTTCCACTTAAAAGTCTCAGATTAAGCTCAGGGTTAACATATATATATACTTTATTTCGCACAAAGCAGAACAGAGAAACTAATTAATCGTTAAGTTCAAAACTTTTCGCTTTAATTGTTCGAGATAAGTTGACTCTTTTCCACAGGCCCGTGAAATGTTCTGGGCAAAAGGAAATCGATTTAAAAGTGTTAAGATTCGTACTCGCACAATGGACAAATCGTAACGTTGCACGGTATATCGTTCCAACGGAAGTTTTTTTTTGCTGCAATATTCATGCACAATTCGATATTCAAACCACAGGTTGGTTCACCTGATTGCCAGTTGGTAAACGAAAATAACACGTTTTGGTCACTTCCTACTTTCCATACGAAAGGAGTCTGACAGCTGTCTTCGATCTGATGTCGACCGCATGTCCAAAATTCATTTCCAGACCCAGGCCATCCGTTCGGTATGCAAGCAGTGTTGCCTTCATTTCCTTGAGAAAAACATAATAATCGAGTTATGGTGCTATTAACTTAGGCTTAAGGAAATGTATTTCTATCTTTTTTACGCAGCATGCAGAAATAAATGTGAAGATAATTTCCAAAGAGCTGAACATCCTGCAGAAAGTGATAGGCCCCATCTGCCAAGCTTATGGGGCGATAACTTAAATGCAGGAAAAATTTGTAATATCCTATACAAAAAAACCCAATCTACTTAATATAAAGTAACAAGATTATTCAATCAATCAATCAATCAATCAATCAAGCAATCAAAGAAACTTGCTATAGCGCCCTTCAAAATATCTACTCAGAAAGGTGCTCCTGGCCCAACCCCGCTGAAAAGAGTAGCTGTCAGAGAGGTATAAAATGCAGTTGAAGAGATCCTGAGTGGCCGAGTGGGTTGGTACCCGCTCGTCACGCCGGCGGCCCGGGTTCGCTTCCCGGTCGGGTCGGTTTATCAGAGATTAATTTCTCGGATCTTTACTGCGGGTGGCTCGGTCGCAATTTAAACGTGGAGTACGAGGTTGCTTTCTGCCTCCGACACTAATCATCTTCGATATGAAAAAGTGTCGTTAAGCCGAAACAATTTTTATTCCTAGGTGGCAGACGGAGCGCTAGAGAAATATCGATGTAATTGTTTCCTCGGTCCCACGACCGAGAGGGTCCGATGTTGCAATACGTGACGTTTTAATGCACTTTGAAAATTGCTGCTGAATAGAGTTAAACACAGTAGCACTGACGTGAAGCGAAAATTGATCCATTAGGAAAGTCCAAGTCACGGGAAGGCGCACAGTCTCATCGATATATCACTTGATAAAATAATACCATATAATTAATGTTTAGTGAAATTGCACTGCTGTATGTTCGCATGGTTGCCTCACTATAAGGCCGTTGAGTAATTGCATTCTATTTCAATCTGTAATAATTTTTTATTAGAAACTAGACTAGCGCACGCCTACTGAACTGCCTATAAGCACACGATATTGTTGCAATGCGCTTATTAAGGCACATATAGGTATTATAGGGCCTATACCAACAGCAATGTCATAATCATTATGTAAGATTAAGGTACCACGATACATAATACCGTGACACTTAATACCACGACACTTAATACCGACAGTTAATCCCACGACAATTAATCCTACGACATTAATACCGCGACATTTAATACCACGACATTTAATACCTGACAAATAATCCCTATCACATTTACATGTAATCCCGACGACATTTTTATCTCAAAAACATAATTTACAATCACACGAGTTTTCCTTCCCCCGACATTTAATGCTACAAGCACAAAAAGTTTTACCTCAGTAAAAATCTGTAAAAGCAATAGAACAGCAATAGTCAATAGTCAACCTTAATGTTTAATGAAGTTCCTTATGAACGTTACGAGTGAGAGAGATGAGACATTGCACGAAGGAAAACGAGGATTTCGGTTTAACCGTATGCCGCAACCGCTTCTTCCACTCGTTTCTTTCGGTTCCGCGACAACTCGTCTACAGACTTTTCGTCTACAGACACTTCGTCTACCGACATTTCGTCTACAAGACTTAGTGTATCTTTATCCATTACGGCTAATCAACAGAGGCCGCTTTCTTATAGTTTCGCTAAAACGTGCTAAATATTCTCAGGAATCCAGCTTCTAATTACTGAAAATATTATTTTCATAAATCCAACTTCTATTGAATGAAAACTTAATGCTACAAGCACATGCAACTACCTTGATATCCAGCTTCTATTTACGGTAAAAATTATTTCGATCAATCCAGCGTCTATTTCAAAACAGGAATGTTTTCATCAATCCAGCTTCCATTTTAAAGTGACAATATCAAATAACTTTGTAGACGAAATGTCGGTAGACGAATTGTCGTGACACCGTTTCTGCAGCGTTGAATACAACTTTTTGAGCGATGAATGTCTATTTCTATGAGGACCTCGTGATGTCAAAGGGCTTTGCAGTGAAACTATGCCGATTTGATACAACGCCATAACGTGGTTCCGTTGGCATTGTCGCGATATATCGTATTCATAATGTAGATTAAAAAATGAAGCGTGGGGGTTCGAAACCCCCCTCGGTCCTTTGCGAAATATGTGGATTTTACTCCAGTCATTTCAAATAGATGATGGGGGCCGGTCGGGGCGTGACCCCGCTATCAGACTGAAGTGTCACTGCGTCTTCAATGAACCACCATTTTGGATGTAGGCCTATCTCTACAGACGAACATTATTCAGCTCCCATAATCAGATCTACGGTCGTCGACATCACAAAGGTGGTTGTTGACGAATTTACTACGTACCTATAAACTACTGGCTTCAACAAGAAGAACATCTACGGTTTGCCGTTTTGGTTCTACGAGGCGGCGGCTTCAGCGTTGGCTGAACCTGTTGCGTGTCTCTACAACATCTCAGTTATCTTCTCCTACGTCCTATCTCAATGAAAAGTCAGTAGGCCTACTATTACGCTAGTGCCAAAGATTTCTCAACCATCTGAAGCTATCGATTTCACCCTCTCTCGGTCACCACAATTCTTAGCCGGTTATTGGAAAAATTTATAGTGCACCGTTTCTTCTATCAAATTCTGATCGAACCCCGGCTTAATCAAGGCTTCATGGACCAATACGCATTCCGACCTACCGGTTCCACCTCAGCCGCACTAATCGCGTTGACCGTCAACCTTACGGATCTGTTAATAGACAATCAATTAAAATATTCGTACATCTAATTACCCTAGATTTCACAAAGACCTTCGACATGGCGAGGCACTCTTACCTGGCTGAACAACAAGCAGAGATGCAAATTCCAGACTGCTTGTACAATGGAATATTTGCCTATCTTGAAGATCGGGGTCATGAAACCATATACAATGGTTAAATTTCCGCCATTGTTAAATCAATGCCAACTTTATTACGACAATTTCAAAACTTAAAGTGGCTCACGCCTAAAATAGGCTCATAAAATATGCAGACGATACTTATCTGTTGTGCCCTCATCAAACAGTGCCACAGTGGCAAACGAACTCGAGCATGTGTCCCAGTGGGCGGAAACATGTAATCTGAAACTAAATAAGGAAGAAACCTTTGAGATGGTGATCAGACGGCCGAGGGGGCGTGCCTGGCATGGCAATGTTCCGGATGTCATCCCGGGATTGACTAGGGTGTCGAGCCTGAATGTCTTAGGGGTTACATTTACAGAAATTCTCAGCTTTGAGCCGCATATAACCCGAATGTGTTATAAGGCAAGACAGATCCTGAGTGGCCGAGTGGGCTGGTAGCCCGCTCGTCACGCCGGCGCCCCGGGTTCGCTTCCCGGTCGGGTCGGTTTATCAGAGATTAATTTCTCGGATCTTTACTGCGGGTGGCTCGGTCGCAATTTAAAATTGGAGTACGAGGTTGCTTTCTGCCTCCGACACTGATCATCTTCGATATGAAAAAGTGTCGTTAAGCCGAAACAATTTTAAGGCAAGACAATCAATGTACTGTATGCCCTGCGCAATACTGCGCATTCTTGTTCCGCATGGCCTCACGGGTCCGCAAATTTACGATTTTGTAAGTGCAACAACAGTGGCGCGTTTACTCTATGCTGCCCCGTCCGGTCAGTGTGGAGACCTAATTATGAATAATTTACAACTCTGTTATTACAACTCCGTTACTTTATTTTTCTAATAAAATGAATTTATTTAATGGTAGGCTACATGTAGATAATTTATCGTCATAATAATTTAGGTTGCTGTGTAATAATTTAATGCACACTTAATACTAATAAAAAACTAATTATAAACAGTGGCGGTATATTGTAATGTGTATTTATTAAAATACGAAGTTGTAAATATCTGGGAATCAAAGTTGTATGTGTTTTACATAGTGAAAAACTAAAATGAAAAATTAGCCCAAATCTGTCAAATTTAAGCTCTGCTCAATATTAAGTATGCTTCAGCACTGCCAATAAAATATTTGTGTAAGAATTTTTTTTTATTTTGCATGACTTTCTTTTTCTATAATTCTATTTCTGAATTTGACTCCTGTTGTGAAATATACCCATATACCCTGCGATCGCGATCGCGCAAGATAGCCAATCGATACTTAGATTGGAGAAAGCCTTGGGCTCAAACTCAAACAAACTAAAAAGAATCATAAGACATAAAATCACTATAACAAAAGAGTATACAGTCTTAACTAAAATAGCAATACTCACACGGATCATAACTTAAAACCCATTAACAGAAGAATCTGTTAAAACTGTCTATCAATTGGCCCAGTCATATTTAAATGTAATCAGTCTTTTTTACTATTTAATTAGAATAATAATGGAAAGTAATTCAAATTTAGTGCCGTAGAATCATTTTCTCCAACGCGAATATTGTAGTTCCATCTTTGTCGGCCTGCCAAAGTATCGAATATGTCACCTTCAGGTCAGTGGCGGCTCTGCAGGGGCAGAGGGCAAGTGCCCCCAACTGAGGTTGTGTGCCCCCAGTTGCCCCTCCACATTTTAGTCCAACATATTATGAAATATGGTATAATTTAATTTTGATATTTTCAAAGGTATGACTTACATGCTTAAGCATGATGCATGATGAAATCCGATGTTATTTTATTCGTGGTGTTTCACAGACACGACCTATTTATTTCCTTAGAGTCTTAATTATTTTCTTGTCGTATAAGGTATACTTCCTGCTATCCATCACTGACTCCCTATCCGCAAGCATATTGAGTACAGGGTAGCTGCCCTGGTATGGCGACATCACCAGCTAAGGCCTCGCCCAATTTACCTCCGAGAGCAATGCTGTCTTACTTCGGGTATCCAAGGACATCGTCCCCAATGCTTTATGGAAAAGGGAGTTCTCTTGGTTTCATTCGCTCGTACTGCAACTATGAAGAATCGAGCCTTTTCTGTGGTAGGCCCAGTGGTTTGGAACTCCCCTCCTTTAGACCTACGCCTACACACTGAGACTCTATCTGAATCCTGCCTCAACAAACTTAAAACTGTACTACCCAAACAGTGAGTTAATAAAATGCCCAGGCGCTTTTCGTGCTCTGCTGCAGATAAAACTTTGGGCATCGTTCCGAAGTGGACCCACAGACTGCATTTAGGCAACTTGTCTACATCCAGTTATTATATCATTCCGAACTAAATCGACAATTCTCTGACCATTCGCTTACTATTATTATTGGTATACAATCTTTAACGCCAAAACACAAGTCTTTTCTGATATTAAGACATATCTGCACAGCACTATGCTTGATATTCGTTTATCAACGCCGTTAGTTGAATGTGTTCGTGCAGAGTCGATTATCATGGATGCCTTTGTGGAACAGTTTGACTCTAGGGAAACCAGTCTTCATTAAACTTGCACTTAATTAAAAGTGTATGTATTGTTTGTAGTTTATAGGTTTTACTTTTAACACAGTCTGTTTGTAGTTGTGTCTTAACTTGAGGCTGTTGATTAAACAATTCATGTAGCTCCAAAGTCACCATTCTCAGTTTTGACGAAAATAGACTGGCCCCTCCATCTGTTTTCCCGGCCCCTCCGTGCCCCCCACTGTTGCAAAGTCATCCACAGGGGTTCGTATTGCTGGTCGGTACAGACAGACATCAGGGAGCTTGTTCAAATTCAACCAAGTCAGACATCGTAGAGCTCTTCAGCTCAATAATGTATGTGGGTGTCGCGCTACCGTACATTAACTTGGGCTCATTATGCCTTCTCACGACTATTATCAACAACTTCTGTATCTCACATCAGTGGGGTTGTATTTGCCTCTGTTAGGCAAACGTTTCCGAACAAACACTTATTTGGAAGGGTTAGATCGTTATGCTTGCAGTGCTTTTGTAAGGAGATTATGACGTTCTAGATTAAGTGACTGGATTCACATATACACATAATGCAGGCATATATAGATACATACATGGTTACATACAAACATACAAACTTTCGTAGTTACATGCATACATAAATATACACATGTATGTACATAATTTATTTTTATTATATGCATACATATAAATACAAAGACTGAGCAGGCATCTAAACATTCATACATACTTGAAAGCTCTGTGGCAAGGAACGTCTTCAGAGCATTGTTTTCTTCGGCACTTGTAATAGCAACCAAATGTGATCCACTGCGTATGTCCTGACACTTCTGAGCAGCCGAGGTCCAGTTATGACTCTCATAGACGACCTTGTAACAACTTTTAGACGCAGGCAGATAAGTGAAACCAGGATGACAGACACCTGAAACAGCGTCATTCTGTTGATCAGCAATAGAGATAACTTGAAACTGAAAACTATTTTTGAAAGTTTCCAGTTAAATTATATTGTCTAATTTGACATTACGAGATATGTTTCATGCCAAATATTCATCCATCTTATGTTAGATTCCTCGAAGTCCAGGACAGAGGAAGGTGAGGGCGAGGAAGCCTCAAACAACTTTGTTTTAAATCCCACAGGATTGCACTTATTAAAAATAGTTCCTTTGAGGAACAGTGATTCTAAGTTTAAAATACAATAGAAATTCATTTTAAGACACGGAAAAATTGCAACAAAGAAACATGTAAAATTCAGAAAAGAATTAATACGTAGCTGTAAAAGGTTTCTGAAGCTGTAGATTTACTTATGCATGCATGTATGTAAGTATGTGTGCATCTGTGTATATACGCATGCATGTATGTATGCATTACACTGCATGTATATAATGTTTGTCTTTAAAATTCTCAAGAGCATGGTCCCTAAATGATCCCAATGGACTTCATACCTACAGCACTTACTGTCTCTTGTTCTGTTCTCCAACCTTATTGCACACTTTTGCTGAAGGGTGTTTTCCCTCTTACTTCAAATGTGCTCTAGTCACGCCTTTACTCAAAAACCCCGACCTTTACACCAGCAACCTTACTAACTTCAAACCTATCTCTAACCTCAATAACATTTCCAAGATACTTGATCGTCTTTTTCTTACGCGTATTAAGACAACACATCACTTCTTCTCCTAATTTCAGTCCTTATCGGTCAGCTTACCGCGATGGCTATTCCACTGAAACTGCTCTTGTCTCTATACGTCTTCTCCTCTGTCGACAATGGTAAAGCCTGCCTCTCAGTATGTCTTGACCTCAGTGCAGCCTTCGACACCGTAGTCCACCAGCTACTTCTTTCAAGACTAACAAAAAGCTTCGGTGTCTCTGGGACTGTCTTAAACTGGTTAGCTTCTTACCTGGGTGACCGTAGTCAGCAGGTAGGCATCGGTACCGCTCGGTCTGAGCCCACACTTTGTACTGCTGGAGTACCACAGGGATCTGTCCTCGGCCCTTTATTATTTACAGTCTTTACTTCCCCAATCAGTCGTATAGCTAAGCACTTTGGAATCCAATTACAACAGTACGCGGATGTCACATACTCAGTGGCGTACCGAAGAGGGAAAGAAGGGGCGAGTCGCCCCGGGCGGCACTTGTGCAGGGGCGGCGAAATAGGAGTGAATATTGGATAAAAAATAAAAAAGTAGAAGAAAAAGAAAGAAAGGTAGAAAAACAATGAAGGAAATAAAGAAACCGTCATTTTGGTCAAGTCGGCTTGATTTCCGATGCCGTCCTTAAGCCTCCTCTGAGAGGTCTACGTTAAACACTAAACAGAATTGTAGAAAAGGAAGCAATTTCTTTGTAATGTTTGCTACATATGAGCACATTATATTGTTATCCATAATTCAAATAATCCAGTAAGTAAATACATCGTTTAATTTGATTTTATTGTTATTAAAACGGAAACTTCTACTTCGCACAGTAAGCCGTGTTTACACCGTCACTGTATAGCGGAATAACGGTTATTAATAATCTTTGAAGAATCCCTTTAGACACCTACTTTTGAAAACATGATAACATGTCTAATACCACTGGAAAACTCTTAAACAGTAGAATCTACAAGAAGCTAACTTTATTGGATACATAGGTAGGCTACGGTTGTACGATCAAATAATGAAAAAATTGTACAGAAACTCAAGATTTTTGGATTTTCGCCAGATCAGTTATTGCCATTAATCGTTAGGAGTAATCAATATTACAAATCCTTGATATTGCCACAAGCCATCGTTTCAGCTATTCCATACCTTCATCTGCCTATTCTTCATTACTGTTTACGTTCAGCTGCATATTGTTCATTCCTACATTTTACAATGATCTATAATAATATGTCTACAAGACTGTCACGATTGCACTTAGGAAAGTCATGCCTATGTTTTTCGACAACTTGTAGAAGAAGCTTTTTCTGTCCTTCGTTCTTGTTGAATTGAAATTCTGTATAAAAACAACTCCAAGTTCAGCATTAGGCCTATCATTCTCACAGGCCAAGTTATTAACAACCTGATAATTATGCGATTTTATACAATTGGCTTTTGGGTCACTGGAATATCGTTTTAAAAAGCCACCACGATTTGGCGGTTGTCCAGAAGAAGCTTCGAGAAATATATAATTCCGTTATTGTACAGGGAAGAGACTGAACTAGCTGCAATCCTCGATCATCTTCCATTGTCGAAACAAGCGGTGCATTCTTGTCAGAAGACAGATGCTGTGAGAACAGAAAAGAGGCTTCTAGCTCTTGGCTTAGGTACCAAGAATGACACAGCTTCATCTTCAGTGGTCTTCAGAGCAGCAGCATTGTAGTCGTGCAGTCTTTGGATTAGTTGAATGTCATTGATGGCGCATCAACAGTGACTCGACACGAAAGCCACGATTGGATGTAGATGTTGACTAAAAAATCTGCTAAATCGTTGGATGCCCTGTAATTCACAGGCCGTCAACTGGATAACCGATTCGGTTCCATCAAAACGCAACTAAATCTTCATTGAGTATAATTATTGCCTTCGCCATCCAAAGCGCTCTATGAGGGGCACCAGACTTGCGAACCGCGGCCGAACTGCTCAATTCCAACATGAATGCCGCGAGTTGGAGAGTTCTCTCTAATCTTCTTGAAGATTGTCAAGTTGAAGCTGTTCAGTAATAAGCTCCTTCAATTTTTCAGACACAGATATCAATGAGGCTTTGGTTGAAATTGGGCCAGGTCGGACCATTTATCATTAAATCGCTTGAAGAGCAGAATGCCACCCACTTGATGGACAAACTTTTCCAAGGCACACTACCAATGCATCAGTCAGCAGGACTTCAAACATGTGATGTTGACAAGCCATGCACAGCAGAATACAACCGGTGGCTGCCTCTAGAAGGTGCAGACTCTAATAACTCTGCCGGTATTGGAGGCCCTTGCGTCAAAACACATATCGATGACAAATATATCGCACTGCCGCGACTTCAAAAGGTCCAGAACTGCTACCGCTGCTGCCTGTATTGACCCAGAGGACAATTTTGGCACACCGAGAAGTTTAGTACTTTCATCAACTAGAGAGGAAATCAGGACTGACAATCTGTCCACTTTGTTCGTGTTCCAGTTATGTCAGAGAGCTGCTTGCCGTCCCAGTGCACGACAGATTTAAAGGCTCGAAAGTCATCCTTGATTTGCAAGCCAAGAAAGATGATTTCTTGTTTTAGTGTGTTTTATGTCTTCTTCATATTTTAAACTTTATGCATATATACAAGAAGGTCATGTCTGTAGATTTCTACTATTTAAGAGCTTTCTAGTGACACTGAGCACGCTATTATGGGATCAAAATGTGGTCACCCAAATATTTAAAAGTCAGAGACGTCACGCATAATTTACGACAAATTGCTCTAATTGTATGAGCCTTGCGGGACCCCTAAATATTTTCTAAATGTCATAAAATTTTGCAGGTGTTGTTACTGGACCATTAAGAAATCTTTTGGAGGGACTGCATCAAACGTTTCAACAATTTTATTTTTCCAGTGTTATCGTGAGACACCCTATCGACGTGTAGTGCGGCGAGTTCCACTACAAACATGCTCCTCCGTCCTACTCCATGAGCTGCATCGGCTTCCTGTTGAATTCAGAATAAATTTTAAATTGGCCTGTTTGACCTACGAAGCCCTCAGCACCAGCACACCTACCTATATTCATGCACTACTAACTCCTTACATCCCTCCTCGTAGTCTGCGACCATCAAGTAGACTACAGGTCTTTAGCTGAGCCACGATGCAGAACAGTTATGGGCTCTCGTGCATTCCGCGCCTCTGCTCCAAAGGAATGGAATCGACTGCCACTCTTCGTAGCTCAAATTCGCTTCCCTCCTTGAAAAAGCGGCTCAAAACTCACTATTTTTCTTTGGCTTTCAAGGATTTAGAAATCTAAGAGCATGTTCACCTGGCGGCTGACTATCCGCGCCTGATTCACATTTCGGTGTGACCTTGCGCGCGTTACAAATTTATTTACACGGAGTCGAACTCGCAACCAGATGATCGGTGATGAAATGTGTTACCAATATAATACCAAGTGCAGAGTCGCTATACCTAAGTACTAACAAAGCTCAATATGGCTTGATGTGAGAAGTATAAATTTATTAATAGCATCGGATCATACCTGTCTTTCTTTGCTCATTTCGAGACCAATATTGTTGATGACTCATGGTTTGTCGGATTTCTTCAATTTTAGAATTCATCTCCTGCATAGACTGCGTTTCGTTGCCATGCTGTTTAAGCATGATCTGGCGAATTTCTTCAGTTTTAGACTTCATCTCCTGCATAGCCTGAGTTTCGTTGCCATGTTGTTTAAGCACGATTTGGCGAATTTCTTCAGTTTTTGACTTCATCTCCTGCATAGCCTGAGTTATGATTTGGCGAATTTCTTCAGTTTCCGATTTCATCTCCTGCATAACCTGAGTTTCGTTGCTGACTGCAGTTTGCTGTACGCTCATCAATAGTTGACGAATAGACCCCATCTCGGACTTAACATCTTCAAACAGTTCACACTCATATGTAGCATCATTTCTACTAGAAATGGTCGACTGGCAATTGGCCACAATTGCAAGGTTCATCAATCAATCAATCAATCAAAATGTTTATTTTGCAACCAAATTAAACAAAATCATCAGGTTTACATATAAATTTCAACACAAAAAAGGAGGCCCTAAAGGGATAAAGAATCCCGCTAAGTAGGGACACCAAATTACAGATTACATTAGAAAATTAATGGTGGCCTTTAAAGAAAGATTATAATTGAAAACATACTTGCAGTGACCAAGTGAAAGTTAAAGTAAAGAAACAGAAAAGAAACTAAATGAACCAAAAACAGGAAAACAAGGAAAGGAAAGCGAAACTGAAACAGTTGCTCAACACTGTAGAGTCAATATACAATAAGTATAAAACAAAAATACTTAACTAGCTTACTAAGTAGAGATTAGGTAGGTCTACTACCATGCACAAAAATCAGGCGAAAGGTCAGACAAGGTCGTTTATAATACAGTACATTGTATAAGGTAGGTGCTTAATTTCTTTTTGAATACCCAGATGCTGGGGGATAAGCGAATTTCCATAGGATTTTTTCCCAGATCGCTACTCTTGATTTACTAGAGAAGAGACGTGTATTCGTGCGGGCATAGGTGCGGCGATAAGAGCTAGAGGTTCTAGTAAAATACGGATGGATCTGAGATAAGAGTTGAAAGTAATGTTTGTAAATAGAAGGCAGAAGGTTTCGGTCAAAACGATACATAAATTCCCCAATTTGAAAAATGCCAATTTGGTCAATTTTTAGAATTTTAAGGGTTGTGAAGATGTGAGCAGTGTGAGAGCCATATGGAACCTCTGCAACCAGACGGACAGCTCTCTTTTGCAAAACATTTAATCTGTGTAATCTAGTAGCATATGTGGAAGGCACTGGAAGCCCATACTATATTACAATAAGAGACTGTACAAGTTTGACGTTCATGGTGTTCAGCGATGATTGCAAACTGAAGTGTTGGTGTCTGCTTGTAGTTTGCCAAATATATGTAATCTGAATAGATGCGATTATTTATAGACTGCTGCCGTTGCTAAGAACAAATTGAACGTTTAAAAATTGAGGAAGTAAAAACAGATGCTGAAGGGTTAAATTACCCATCATCAGCATAATTATTTACTTTTAGAAAATATGACTGTAAATCAAAATGGTGATAAACTAAACTAATTGGCTGGACACTTTTTGCCTGGGCCTTCTGCAAATATGTACGGAATTATTTTTGCCTCAAAGTTTCCACTAAACGAGATTTGATACTGCGCTGGAAGGACTTCCTGATTCAGATGATTATGTAATATGTATGTATGATTGTATTTATGTATGTATGTATATTAGGTTTGTCAAATATGTTGGACTTTTGAAATTTCAACCTTCCAACAGCCCAATAGATTTTCCTTAAAAAAAGAATTCTCGCCAAAAACCACTAAGTTTGGTCAATATAAATTTAACGGTATGCTCAATTAGTTTGTAAATTTCTCCAATAAGTGTTTTCTGTACTCAGTACAAATAGCATCACTTAATTGAATTAATGTAAAACGTATCATGTGACGTATAGTATAATACAGGGTGCCTGTTCTTCATCTTTGGTAATACGCAGATTTCAGAAGGCATCCTTTGTTTGCATGCAGTCAGGATTTGTCGGGGTTAATTCAAAGGAACGAATCTAGAATTAACTGATTGTGGAAGTTAGTTTCATAATTATGGCCTCTGTCACAAGATCCCAAAGATTTTTATGAATCTATAACATGGCTATCTGGGTCTTGAGGGAACTAACAGGAGGCTGTTTGAGTATACAAGTGAATTTAATAATAATAGACATTATTCTGACTCCAGCGAAGGATAATAAAATTGCAAGAAAATTCTACGTTGCGCCCCTGGGTAATCTACTACCTCAACAGCACTACTATAGATCTGAGACTGGTTTATTTCAATTCTCTTGTGGGCTATATTTCTCTGGCGTGACTGAGTGCTTCTATCATAGCCCTTTTCTTTGATGTGTCAGCGTCTCGATCAAGGAAGGCAAGTGCCACCAGCTTCTCAGTGATATACCATAGTTGCGCATTATAGGCTAACTTCATCAGTGCACCCTTCACCGCTGCCGATTCATCTGCCACCTGCTGTTTCAACAGTCACAAACTTCCACAAAGTACTGGCTGGCGCTGTGGCTGGCAATAAGGACAGGAACCACGGCTTTATGCGCGTACCGACATTGACCACAAATAAATTCTCCAGATCTTGCATTTCTCACTCATTCACTTTGAAGTTAGCAATTCTGGGAAAGATTTGTGATGCATGCAATAGTCTTATCATGAACCGTGCACGGTTGAATGGCAAACTGTTTGCTGAAGGACATGCCACGAGGCGGAACTTCCCCACCCCAGAACAGCAGATTAAGCTCGAAAGGTTCGCGGTAATTGCAACGTTGATCAAATGGATTGATCATTAAGTCTGTGGCATAACAGAAACACTTGAGTGCAGCTGCTATGGCTGGAACTTGAACTTCAGGTGTGTAATCAGTAACTACAATGTCATGTACAATAATGTTTATAAGTTCTGCCTTAAAGCTCTTCAACAAAAGATTCTCGGGACCAATTGATGGCGTTCGAATGCTTCTATGAGAAGAATCTCATGAATGTCACGACTGTGTCACGAACTAGAGTATCTCCATTAAAATGGTTTCGAAGAACTGTTTGGTTAGTCAGACTACTGAGAGTCGATTAAAGAATTAGCTGCGAGAGAAGCGGAACTTAAGGGTTTTGAAGATATTTTGACGAAGAGTCAAACAACGCCAACGACGCGAGATCCCGCATCCACACAAGATGGAAGCTGCGGCGATTCAACCGTGACTATGGAGCGAATACGAGTACACGGACGAACAATCTACATCTACGGAAACCTGTGTTGAGAGAGGTTAGATTAGGCATCAAAACACACAAAAACTTTTACTAGATATAATTATATAAATGCTGGTTTAGGTACCTAAACTAAATAGAATTCCATTAATAGTTTGATTGTAGACATGGAATTGATTGCTTGGCCAGCAAGACTTCATTGAACTTTATCATTTTATTAAGCTATTAACTTGAAAGAACTGCTTTATCATATAATGAACTCCTGAGATTTGGCCTAATTGTAAACAAATTTGTGGGCGGTTCAATTAAAAGTAGCGAGTGTTACGATCAAGGACTTGGACAAGCTACAAATATAGTGAGAAAGCTTTCACATAGACCTAGTACAAATCAGCTTAATTCGCATAAGTACCAATGAAGAAGCATACCCTAAAATGTAGACAGATCTCAGCTATTTCACAGAAATAAATTTCTATTGAAGGAGCACTGGTTTAAAATGGTGGATGATAAAAAAAATGCTTTGCCATACAAGTTTGGACCACCCTAAAGCAGGTACGTATTCATGTACGTACACCCACCTTAACATCTGCTGTGCCCTCTCTGATCCTCTGGAAACCGGACTCGGACTTCCCTCTGACTACTCTTTTGGACAACCCCTCTGACTAGACGCAGCGCTCGTGAATAAGCTGGTGCTCTGCGCTTGGCTTTCGAGTGCCACTTTAGAAGTTTGGAGATTACGATTACGATTATGTATTTGCGAATGATTCGTGATAAAGTAGTCTAATAGACTGGGATTTAGACGATTCACGCAGCCTTATAAAACATTTCGCTCCCATTGAAGCACTCGTACAAGTCCTTGCCATTACCTGAGAATTATAAATCTAACTAAATGTTTTTTCAATAATAACATAAGATATCTTATAAACTGCAATGGATGATGATGGTTGGTGATTGTTAATGAGTATGAAGTCTGATGGAGTTGATATTAGACAATAACTTAGCATGTCATTCGTTTGAGTGTTAGGTCAATATACGGTAAAAAGCAAAGTGAAATTATGGTCGTGGTTTTAAACCCCAAAGGTAAGCTGATAGTGGAGGTTGACATAGTGACTATGACTGATTTATAATTATTTGCGTTACTGTTAGGAATACAATACAGCATAGCAACTGATATAAAGGAATAATTAGCAATGCGAGTTATCATTTTCCTTCCATACCCGTATCTTTCTGAGGCATGTATGCATTCACACGTTGATCTGCCAGAAAAAAAATATATCTCAGCTTTTATTTCATATGGCCGCCATATGAGAAATAAAAAGCTGATATATATATTTTTTTTGTTTTGCGGCCATATTGGCCGCCATCTTGAATAGTAACAATCCCACACATTTGCCACTACGACAAATCGATTCCTTGACCTTGAAAATGGTGCATTCGACATATAATTTGTTTTTCTATCTTACCTAGGAGCTAACATATACATATTTTGGTGTTTTGGCGGCCATATTGGCCGCCATCTTGAAAAGTAATGCTCGCACATTATTTCTGCTACCGTGAATCGAATCCTGGACCTTGCAAATATTAAATTCGACACTTCATTCGTTATTCTACCTTACTTATGAGCTGAGATATGCAAATGTTTGTGTTTTGGCGGTCCTATTGGCCGTCATATTGTAAAGTAAGCTCTCCAAAATTATTACAACTATTACAATTCAATTACACGGTAGATTTAGTACTTTATTTCTTATTAAAGGTTACTTATGAACTAATTACTTTGAAAAATACATATTCATTGTGAAAGAATAAATAACGATGTCGAGGACGAAGAGGGGTTAATGTTTACCCCAGGACTTACCCCATGACACTTTGGACTCAAAAGTCTTCTTACCACTACATGCCATTTTTCTGGCTTTGGTGTCAGAATATGTCTTTGGTCGTAACTTGTAAACACATGGAAGGTCAAATTATAACTGCTTAACAGTTGCTCCGCAATCAGCATTCAAACACCCCTTGAGTAATTATTTACCACTCTCCGTCCTGCGAAGTTTAATTATATATAATCAACTTGTTTAGGCCAAAAACACGGATATGGTCTTGGACACTGTAGTACTCCAACACCTTTCCCACTACGAGATATCGATTCCCTGACATCGAAAATATTGTATTCGATTCTTCATTTATTATTGTGGCTTACCTATGTACACCAAAATGCGGTTAGCAGTTGGTTTTTTCAATAAATGATATATATTCGTACTTACTTTACTATGAGGTGAGATATACATATTCTTCTCTTGACGGATATATTGGCCGCCACCTTGAAAAGTAACACTCACAAACTATTGCCGCTACCATAAATCGAATCGCGGACCACGAAAATATTAAATTCAACATTTCATTTGTTATTCTAGATTACCTATGAGCTGAGATATACTACACATTTAAGGTATTGTATGTAAGGTATTTAAACGATTATATTAAGTGTCTTGATGCAAACATACGCACATACAATATAATACAAACATTCATGCCAACACACATACATACGTTTCATTTAATTAATTTAAAAAAATGCAAGCGTTACTTAATGCATGGTACAAAATTAATTATGTCTCAAAGATAGCCTACAATGGCAGACCCAGAAGGGACCGAAGTCCCGCTCTTTAGGGTTCACCTATTTGACGCAATACTGGTGTGAAACAACGAATGATTAACATAATGGTCTTTCAATAAGCTTACTTTAAAACAACAGGATGAAAAAAGCCAGAACTAAAAAAACTTAACTAACAAGAACTATTATGATTTATCAAAATTTGTTCATTCAAATATGCGCCAACAGACATATTGTATAGTCCTAAAGTAGTGTACATACATACATATATACAATACATGCAAAGGAAATGCATGGCTTAATATTGATTAAGCATGTTAACTAGACTGGTCCACAAAATTAAAAGTTGGAAATACATTGCTCCACAAGGCTGCCCTTGTTACACATGAAAACATGAGTCTGTATGCAAAATTTTGAAAAGATTTGATTATGTTTAGAGGTCGCTATGTTTTTCGACTTTTTGTCATAATCATATTATAGTATGAACTTGTCAAAAAACATGTATAATTTTGATTTTTTTCAAATCGGTTATATATTATTTTCAAGTCAGTTATTATTTTGAAAAATAAACAGCCCAATTTAGAAATATATACTGCAGTGCTACTGCTTAGTCAGGCTGCATTACGTTTGTAATAAAATATAATTTTGGATAATTAAAGAAGTAATCCAGTCTGCATAAATCCCGTCATTGAAGTGCTGGAAAACCCGCAACCTACTATTATTTCATTTTGCCTTTGTTGGGACAGAAAATTTTGTCAGATGACTGGAGACAAGTTGCAGCAAGTATTATTTCTGTGACTCATCCTTAGTATATCATTGTAAGAATGGATCAGAGCCACTCCACGTTCTGCGCAGTCATTGACGACCATCAACAGTTTGACATTTGCCTTCATCGACTGGGAAGTAGGGTCCAGTGGTCAGGGAGTAAAGGACTTTGATAGGAAGGCTGTGGGTTGTTCTTGACCCTGGATGGTAAAAAGATCAAGCAGTTTTAAAGATCTCCTTGTGACATACTCTTCCAGTGGAGTCTGGTGGTCGAAGGATTTCCTGTCCAGACGCTACATGGATAGCGGATTAGGTGGATAAATAAGATTGTATTACCAGAGCAGCCTCGATGTCTTCAGTGACACGCTTCGAAGAAATAGCGGAGATGATGACTGAAAGAGTTAATTAAATCGAACTCAAACTGTAACTCCTTGAATCAGCACAAATTTGTGTTCATACAACTTCCACAGTTTGCGAACACCCGAATCCACACACTGTGCGGGGATTCTAGCCTCCTCCCGAATTACCAACGCAGCCACTATTGTTGCTTTCGTGGCCTCACCAAATGCTATTGTCTATTCTGGTAATGAAATATGAAATTCCTCAGGATTGCCCAATTTTTTGGGAGTCCAGACCCAAGAAAGTGTTTGTCAGGCATCCCTAACAGACAACATTGTGAGGAACTCCTTGTTGATGCCAGTTTCACCATAGCTGCCGTTTTGTAACGTACGAGCTTTTATTGCAGAAAGTGAAAAAAATATGTGCTGTAAGCTTATTTCATATTCAAGGCTGGCTTCACAGACGAAAAAGTACTCGAATCACGCTAAATTAGCAGCATACAGAGCAATATTGAACAATACAATTGTAGTATATGAAACGAATTGTGATGAAAAGGTGGCATGCAAAATTAAAAAATTAGTTATAAGCCAACAACCGTTTATCTATCAGAAAGAACTTGAAATAAGTGTTTTATTTGTAAATAAGCTTATTATTCTTTTAGTTACTTAAATACAGTTGGCATATTGATCATGATTTAGAAAGATGGTGCTTGGTGTTCATGGATGCTTATTTTAATTCATAATGCAGCTATTAACGCGTCAGATGCGCAATTTTTGCAATTTCTACAAAAAGTGTCAAAACCTAGCGACCTCTAAACATGCTCAGAACGCTTCAATTTTTTCAACACAGAGTCTTCTAGTCAAGTGTAACAGGGGCAGCCTTGTGGAGCAGCATATTTTGAAAAAATATATTTCCCCATGTAAGTTTGGACCAGTCTAATGTTAACACTTGTTACCGTAAGCCTACATAGTACATACCGTACTTGAAAGCTCTGCTGCAAGGAACTTCTTCAGTACGATGTTTTCTGTTGCACTTGTAATAGCAACCAAATGTGATCCACTGCGTATGTCCTGACATTTCTGAGCAGCTGAGGTCCAATTGTGACTCTCAAAGACGACTTTGTAACAACTTTTAGCCAGAGGCAGATAAGTGAAACCACGTGGGCAGATCGCTGAAACAGTGCACTAAGTCTCGGATCTGCATAACCGATCGTAGCAGTCTGTCCTCAGCATCACACACTGTACTGAAAAAGATTTTCCTTGCACTATCCTTTCAGTTATGGTGGTAGCGGTGTTATGTGGCTGAGCGCAGGCTTAACTTCGGCTAAGTATATGTAGGCGTGGATTTAATCACGCAGAGACACACGAGACGCTTCACTTGACGAAATTCTTATAGACAGACGAGAAATATATGTATATACATGGCGTATTTACAGAACAGTAATTATCAGAGTCAGGTTGTCGTTTTAGAGGTCCGCACTCGCATCCCTCCGATCCTGCTCCCTTGGCCCTCTCCTTGACCCTCTTCTCTCGCTCTCTTCGCTCCCTCGAGAATCCTTCTCTTCCAATCCGCCTCCAGAATTAATATCTGATTCTCCTCTCTCTTCCGCTTTTCCCTGTCTTTTCTATCGCCCCCGCCTGTCAATCAACTCTTTCGCCCCCCAACCGCGCCCTGCAATTCGTTCCCTCTTGCCTTGCTCTGCTATCTGCCTTCTCTCTCCTTCACCCTTTGACAGGCGTGGCCTTCGCCTCCGCTCCCCTACGTATGTCGTCAGCTGTCGGCTGTCAATCATTTCTTATAGCAAATACCATCCTAAAAGTTCGTGAGTTCATAAAAGTTCATAATGGCAACTTTATATAAAATCTAAACTAACATATAATATACTGATATTAATATCGTCGTGGCGGATCTCACTACAACACCCCATTTCCTATGCTGACGGCCATAGGTCGAGCAATCGGTCAGAAACGAGGGCTATTAGGTTAGGAGTGTTCTTCCGCACACGACGATTCACAAGAGCACAAGCATTTCGACGACGCATCGGCAATATCAGAGTGTCTTTATTAGCCGTGAGTTGCGACGTTGCCAGGCTGGTTACGACAAGTCTTTAAGGTTTTACTCTAGAAAAATAAAACACATACACAAAAACGAGTAGTATTCTTATAAACACACATTACTATAATTATATAAGTCAGTGAAACATAAAACACGATAATGATATCTTTGCGATAGGTTACGTGAATCAATCTAACCATTCTAATTTGTCATGTAAGCTCTTGACAACCCATCAATAAACATCAAAAAGCTCGGGACAAGCCTCCTGCCATGGCATGTGTGCCTCCCAGTATAGAATTAATTCCCAATTTCGATTTAAAATCGTTCTGCTGGGTTGCCGAAGCCCATCTTCTCTTCCTCCACGACTCCTCTTCTTTCCTATTCTCGTTCCAAACCATATCACTATCTCTTGCCATGTTCATTCTCCAATAGGCTCCTTTGGCGGGCCTCCGCCAGTCTAAAACATCTGCTCTATGCCTCATGCTATCACTTCTCCAATCAGTCGCACAAGATCTGCCCTCATCTTGTCTCTTAAATCTCTGATCCATCCGATTTCCTACTTCATGCCATCTGCTTCTTCTTCTTCTGGACTCATTTGTATTCCTGTTGGAATAGAACCAATTCTTCGTGTTTAGGCCATCTCCGTATCCTATTTCGTCATCGTATCTGCTATCGCTTCCAAATCTTTCTCCCTTCTGCTCTTGTGGCTTAAGATATTCTTTCACATCTGGTTTGCCATAGTCCTTGGTCTTGTTTGCCTTTGCACCTCTGAAACCCGTCCAAGTATAGTCGTGCGCCAATTCAAAAGCCCTCTTCCTACATGTAGGTGCTACGTTTAACGGTAATTGATTCTGGACGTTTTCTCCGTCTTCGGCTCTAGGCAACTTACCTAGCCTACAGAAGCGACCGCTATCTACTATATGCTTGTCATCTCTTTTCACCCCAGGTGTTCCTAGGTCGGCCAGCATAGGATCGTTCAGCTGTGCCTTCTTACCAAGCTCCCAGCTCTTCGTTAATCACCGCGCTTCCGTCGTTTCTGCCGTCCTGGTTCGTTTTATTCGTCTTGTACAAATAACCTTCGTCGACCGCATAGTCTCCGTCTCCCTCCCTCGCGCGGTTCCAGATGTTGGACAGAGTTGGGTCGTTGTGCTGTGCGTGTTTGAAGCCGCCTGCATCGCTCGTAAACCATTCGTCTGTGTTTGTAATTATGTCTTGGTCCTGCCCTTCTGATGTCCCTCGGTCTACTGGTGTATGATCGCCCTCCTCTCTCCTGCTGACACTATCAATCATTTGATTTCCTTCGCTATCAGCCTCTTCCGCTGAATCGTGTTGGGTTTCATGATTAACAGATGTGGCATCCGCTGCCGCTCTCTGTCGTGTCGAGTGAGTTTGAAGGTGGTCATTTTCCTGCCTCTGTTCGTCTTCGGTATCCTGCCGTGCCTGGTCATTAATGTCTTTAGGGTCATATACTTCGGTCGGCCTGGCTGTCGGCCCGTCTCTTGAACTGGGGCTGCCGTTAATCAGCGCCGGGTTCTGGCATTCGTCTTGCCATTCAGTATCGCCTTCGCTCGGGCGGAGTTCAGTGCGTGCGCTATCGGTCCTATCTTCCTGTAGGCCTACCGCCGTTCGCAGTTTGTCTGCTTCGTCATAGTCGCATCGTCTGGTTGCAATTAGTGTCATGGGGTGGGGTGATAGAGAGTCGTCTTGTCTGCTCCCGTTATTCGCCGCCACAGGGTCCCTCAAATCCTTATTTGACACGAACAAATCATGGCCAATAATCATCTCAATCCCTAGGGATGGAATAACCCCTGCCTTAATTTTTATCTTACGTTCGGTTCCAAATTTTGGGGACCATATTTCAATTTCGCACGTTGCAACACATTTTACATTGCCAAAAGCACATTGTATTGTCATGGGCTCACATGTGGCAGATGGATTGTCTATTGCTAACTTTGAATCGATCAAAGTTACTTGAGACCCACTATCCCGCAATGACTGCACAAGCTTCCCGTTCACATACATGGGTACTATAAACTGTTGTTGATAATCAATTACCTTTTCATGGTTTGACTTGGGTTTTACAAATCTGACCTGTGCATGCGCATGGGAATTGAATCTGTTTGTATTGCGTGTGTGTGGGTGATTCCCTGCCTGCTGACCGCTCTGGAACCCTGAATGCATTGGTCTTGCATCCTGATTTCTCTCTTGGTGCCTATTCCACATGGGTTCTCTAGTGAAGGGCGCCTTACCCCCCCACTGGCTGTCTCTCGTGTCTGCATTGTGTGGCCTGAATTTATGGCCTTGTTTATGATCATTCTGAGCAAGTTTCCTGGCTTCGCTTGCACAATCAAATTGAATGTCTGCAAAGTTAACTAACTCTGCTGCGTTTGTAGGCCTACGTGCCTCAACAAAATATTTGGCATCTGCCGGCAAAGTTTCCTTTACACGTTCCATCAGAATGTCATCTACTAGAGCGTCGAGACTGTTTATTTCTCGGCATTCCAAGTAGTAGCCGAACACATCTCTCAATTGGTCTAACAATTGGGAATATGATTGCTTCCCTACTCTGCGCATGGCTTTAAATTTTTCTAGGTAGAATTTTGCATTCATCCTGCACGCGGTTAACAAAGCCAATTTTGTCTCCTTGTACTCTGCGCAAGTCTCGGTTTTTAGCCGTTGTAGTGCAACCGAATAGCTGGGTTCAAAAGTGAGGGTAGGATTCTTGCCCACTTACTTTCATCGATGCCTTGTAGGCTCGCTACCTTCTCAAACGAATGAAAATACGACGCTAAATCCTCTCCGTCGCCCATTGAAGGAAGTTTAGAAAAGTTTACAGAGTTAGGTAGGTCAGTCGCAGGAACAGATGTAGCAGTCTGCAATAGACCCAATTGCACTCTTTGCTGATTCAACGCCATTTCAGTCTCCATCCTTTCCTTCTCTGCTCTAATCAGTTCGAGCTTCAACTGATCCCTGCTGCGTTCGTCTTCCTCTGTCCCTTCATTCTCCGTTCCTTCTCCACTCTCTTCTTCCTTCTCATACTCCTCCAGTCTCTCGATCATCCCCTTTCGAGTAAGACCGTTCCACTCGATTCCTCTCTTTTCGCATTCCTCGCCCAACTCTCCTCTCTTCATCTTTCCAAACATGCTGACTGCACTGGCACAGAAAGGTTTAATTCTGCCTTTATTATTCCTCAACCAACTGACGCGTATACAGCCAACGGGGCTTATACTAAAGTAACTATACCGATCACACTGCCAACGTGGCAAACAAAATCTTAATAATCTCTCTGCCAACAGGGCAAAACTGAAAAATTGCTACGCTTTCGTACAATATCTATATAATCCTTTCACACAGTTCAGATTGCTACGGGTTTTCAATAACCCTTCAATCACCAACCAATTAGCAGTTTTATGACAGTTGACAATAATTTTAACAACTTGGACTCTGCTCACCCGATGGTTTATCAGCTTTGTCTGAAGTGTAGCTCCGAAGAGGCCGCCGCTTCCGCTGGAATGGGTTTTCAGAGGTACTAGAGTCTCCTTGCGTCGGATGAATCGTTCGTTCCCTTCGATCCGTTTCGTCCGACTCCAGTTGGTCGTTTCCTTCGATTGAATCGTCCGTCTCCCTCGCTGTCTTGTTCGTCTGTTCCTTCGATCCGTCTTCTTCCTCTCCTTTGCGTTTTCTCCAGGAGCAGAACGTGTGGTCCCAAAGAAGCCGCCGCGTTCAGTCCGTTGAGGTTTCGAGGTTCCAAGTCGTCGGATGAATCGTCCGTTTCCTTCGATGATATCGTCCGCCTCCTTGTTCGGTCTGCGTTCGTCTCGCTTCCGTTGTTCTGTTCGTCTATTCCTCGGACTGTCTATTCCGCGAGTCTTCGTTCGGTCTCTCTGCAAATATCGTGAATCCCTGCTGGCACAATGTACTGAAAAAGATTTTCCTTGCACTATCCTTTCAGTTATGGTGGTAGCGGTGTTATGTGGCTGAGCGCAGGCTTAACTTCGGCTAAGTATATGTAGGCGTGGATTTAATCACGCAGAGACACACGAGACGCTTCACTTGACGAAATTCTTATAGACAGACGAGAAATATATGTATATACATGGCGTATTTACAGAACAGTAATTATCAGAGTCAGGTTGTCGTTTTAGAGGTCCGCACTCGCATCCCTCCGATCCTGCTCCCTTGGCCCTCTCGTTGACCCTCTTCTCTCGCTCTCTTCGCTCCCTCGAGAATCCTTCTCTCTCCAAATCCGCCTCCCGAATTAATATCTGATTCTCCTCTCTTCCGCTTTTCCCTGTCTTTTCTATCGCCCCCGCCTGTCAATCAACTCTTTCGCCCCCCAACCGCGCCCTGCAATTCGTTCCCTCTTGCCTTGCTCTGCTATCTGCCTTCTCTCTCCTTCACCCTTTGACAGGCGTGGCCTTCGCCTCCGCTCCCCTACGTATGTCGTCAGCTGTCGGCTGTCAATCATTTCTTATAGCAAATACCATCCTAAAAGTTCGTGAGTTCATAAAAGTTCATAATGGCAACTTTATATAAAATCTAAACTAACATATAATATACTGATATTAATATCGTCGTGGCGGATCTCACTACACCATGGTTGACTGTACTAATGAAAAATCAGAATAATAATAAACTCAGTTGAGCGTAATGTTCAGGCTGGTACCTGAACAGTTCCTCATTGGGTTGTGACGTGGGGTGGACCGTGGAGTAGGGGTCAGAGGGCGCCAAATGTATGCTTTGCCTGGTGACACCGTAAACGGTTTGTCCTTCGAGAACTGCAACTAGACCTTCTTTCATTTTTTGTTAAGGTACCTGACCTCTTGGCAACCTTATTGTCTTCCTTTTTTGTGATAAGGCATACTGAAATTGCTGTAATATAAAAGTAATGTTAATTGAGTTTTAGACCTATAGTGCACTGTTAAATAAACATTCCAGCTGAAAATGTGATTTTAGAAAAACGTTTACAGCAATAGGCCGGCCTATTGCACTGACAGCTTTTCTAGACAAAACAGCATAGTAGTGATCAATAGCAGCCTATGCATCTCAAGTAAAGGTTTAATTACATAGTATAAGACTAGGGCCCTACATGGTTTACATTAGATTTGAATAATATTAAAGGATCAAGGATGTCTAACCTCGTTTGTATCAAGGATGCCATAAGCTAATCATTTTACAAAACACCTCACATCGTTTTACCTCCAGCACCTACGATGATATAAATTGTACATTAAATACCGAGTGAATTCTTTTCCAAACAATATCAACGAAATTGCAAACTAGTTAAACACATCTTAGGTACTGGGTTCATCAGAAAAGTGAAAAAAAAATACTTTTTCCTTTCAAAATCGACTTTATCTGCCTTTTTAGCTATCTGTCATCTTTAGCTATCTGCCACTATAAGCTGTTTATTATCGTTCGCTATCTATCACCTTCAGCAAGCTGTCAATGTTAGCAATCTGTCATCGATAGTTAACGGTGGCATATAGCGCACCCGCTCTTATCACACTTGGAAAAAATGTACAGTCTATTCTCAATTCCTGTGCACGGCTAATCACCAGATCACTGAAATTGTATGTGGTTAATTACATTGGTTCCCTAATTACAGCTACCGCATCAAGGGTAAGATTGATTTTCTCTTCTATTTGGCTTAAACCTACACATCATATTATGCCCGACGATTTCTTCTATTCACAACCGGCGATATTTGCGTTCGGCTACTCAAGGTTACCTCTTCATTTCAACAGTGATTGACCGAGACCGTCTTAGTCCAGACAGTAAATAAATATTGACCAAAACAGAACAATGGATTTCGCGCAACATTAAAAACTCGCTAGATTCACGTAGAATGAAGTCTTTGATATAGGCTGAAAACCAAATCACGATAGACAGAAAAGAAATGGTCAGCCTGCAAGCCATGCACGCTTTTCTGTATGAGGCAGAAGCTATAACTCTGAGCAGTGCATGGTGCTTTCGACCGCTTCTGATCATGGGAAATCAAAGGGCAGTTGTAAATTACACCTTGGGCGTCAGACGGTGATGCGAAAGGAAGAGGCGGGTAAGACCACGGGGCTTCTTCCTGCTCTTCAAACAATCCGTCGAAACCCCACCCAGAAGGTGACATTTAATTGAACAGTAATTTCCGGTTCTTTGCCTTGAGGTGATCTAATAGAGGTTCCGTGCTTTCTATTGAGATAATTAAGTTGACAACACACATCTGCTCCTTTGACTTTGGCCATGTCGTCGCAACGTAATTGACCAAGTAGGCCCAGCATTACTACTTCATAGCACATATCATATCATTCGTTATATCATATCATCTCATAATTAAAATTAATTCGGGAATTTATATAGCGCTCTTCAAGGAAATTACTCAGAGGCGCAATCATATCAATCCATGCTGGTCCAGCATGGTTAAGAAGCAAGGAACATGAGTGACCATTATAAATGCCTCGTGGCTTACAACATTTCATTAATAAAAAATATCGAAAAGTGTACGTACTTAAATATGTCTAGTTGCATACGTACAAATGTAAACACATGCACAGATGCACATTTCTATGCACGCGCTAATATATAAATGTATACGTTGGTGCCTACATGTATATGCTTACATACAAACAGCAAACATGCATATAATTTATATGCGTCATATGAATTCTGTGGGCATCATTCATTTAAACCAGTCGGGGAATCTTCAGTGATGTCTCCCTAAAAGTGAAATGGGGCATGACCAGATTTTCCCTCCAGATTCGCCTTTGTGCAGTCCTATGCGTGACTCGAACAACCCGACTTTTGCTAACTTAAATCAAAGCCATTATCGAACCAGGGTCAGGTCAGAAGAATGTGGGCCTGCTGTCTCCCATTCACATCCCGGAACATTTTGATTGTGTGTCCAGCATTGTTCCATTCTGCAGAAGGCTACAGATAGCTGATTCATTTCCACATCTCCTCGTCAGTGCTGTCCATCTTTTCCTTTTCCTAATTCCAATGCCTTTTCTTAACACATAATAATCTACCATTATTATCATTTTTTCAATTACTCGAAGCTCTGTTCTTCCTTCTGTATGTCAATCAAACCGAGGTTAGCTTCTATAGAGCTGTCAATCAAGAGGTGCTGCTAGGAGGTGCTGCTCTCCGATTTAAAGATAACCATCTATTTGGAGCATTTAGAAAAGGGTCTTGGACGTATGAAATCGTAACCTGAAACGCGACCTTGACTCTTGAGGAGTGGCGCTAAGGTCTAGAAGGAACGAATACAAAGCAGCGACACTGGGACAGGTTCGCGAAAGAGATGCGAACTGATGGAAATTTAATTCCATGGAAGTCGCTGTCTTTCCTACAGTGATGAAACAATTACCAGAGGAACGTTTGGATTGCAGATGGCTTAGGCTTTGGCTTCGTAGATGAAAGCCAGTGCATGGTTTATAAACTCAAGCCGTTGACACATTGCAGCCTGTCGTGATCGACTGCAGGTCCCTGCAATCCACGGCTGAGACTGCAGAGAATGTCTATACATTTGCAGTAACCTCTATATTATGAATGTACATGTATGTATGCAGGTATGTATGTATATACATATGTATGTATGCATGTGTGTATGCATGGATATATGTATTTATGTACGTATGTATGTATCCATGTATGTCTGCGTTATATATGTATGTATGTAAAAGTCCGACTCACACCTCAACATGGTGAGGGGGTGGCAACAGTCAGTAGTAGTGCCTGCTGAGGCTATGCCATCAGTGGTGAAGGTCTTGGCTGAAGTACCACCTATGCTACGCGAGGTGGACAGGCTCAGCAGGAACCCTGAAAAAAGCTGGCAAACGTGGGCGGCATCGCCGCCTTTGACACCACTTGTGGATATCAGAGCCAGTCCTATGTATCTCTTTAAGGGAGAAGTGCGAAGGTCGAACGAATGGGTGTACTCCGTTCGTAAAGAAAAAATACGTATGTAATGTAAGCATTGTAAAAGGGCTGTATGGATCCGATGCAAGTTGGATGTATGTATGTATGTATGTATGTATGTATGTATGTATGTATGTATGTATGTATGTATGTATGTATGTATGTATGTATGTATGTATGTATGTATGTATGTATGTATGTATGTATGTATGTATGTATGTATGTATGTATGTATGTATGTATGCATATATGCATGATGTATGCATGTATATCTATGTATGTATGCATATACTGTATGCAGATGTCTGCTGATATGTATGTACCTGCATGTATATGTATGTATGTATGTATGTATGTATGTATGTATGTATGTATGCATGTATGCATGTATGCATGTATGTATGTATGTATGTATGTATGTATGTATGTATGTATGTATGCATATACTGTATGCAGATGTCTGCTGATATGTATGTATGTGTATGTGTGCATGTATGTATGTATGTATGTATGTATGTATGTATGTATGTATGTATGTGTGTATGTATGTATTGTATGCATGCAGGTGTGTATTATGGTTGCATGTATTTGGACTCTTATTATAACGCCTGTTGAGAATATATCCCACAAAAGCGCTGCCTGCGTCAGCCCAGATGATATTGAAGTCGTAAAGAACAAAAAGTTAATCAATAAGCGAACCGTGCTCAGATAACTAAGGCGTCAACAAAGGCAAACTCTTACAGACACACGAATCCCAACCGATGAATTCCCATTCACACAGCTGAAAGTAGACACCATCCATGCTGGGAGTTCACGGACTAAGTAGAGTCTAAGTAGAGACGCGACGAAAGGCGACGAGGCTCGCAAAGCACGAACCGCACCACCAAGCAGTCTCTTGTTACAGTAGATGGTAGAAAACACTGCATCCTCGCATCCATCTTCTTTCGCAACCGGAAACTAGTCGTAGAATGTAACTGAAGAACAACGGTTATCAACGTTAATAATAATGACAATTTATATGGCGCCATAACACAGCCATGCCGTTGCAAGGGCACCTCTCTTGGACTCTCATGGCCTTTCAAAATTGAGTTTGAACACTGTCCAGAAAGGAAACTCACACACTCACGGTGGAAAAGTCCAATGGTTCCGCACGAGGCTTCAATAAAAAACGTCAGAACATCGTCCAAAACGGTCAGAACATCGGGGAAAACGAAGGTAATTTCCATGAACGCAGAAACGAATTCTGAACGAGAGAAACTATTCGATGTTTATTTCCTTTTTATTGGTTGAGACAAAATGCCTGGTATTACCTTCCTCTAGGTCTGCCTCTCCAAACACGCTAGATACGACAAAGTCTCTTTCTCTGTCTGCTTCTTGCTATATCGTTTTTCTGTTTCTCTGCGTCTTTCTCTTCGTGTCTGGTTAAATTTTCCTGCATATTTCCGTACGTTCGTCTGGTTTGCTTTACTTCCTATATTTGTCAGTCTGTGCTAGCTACAGAAGTTTTTGTTTTTGTATGTCTCGTTTCACGCATCGATGATCTCTTTTACGCACCGTCAGTCACTGTAGCCATTGCTCTCTGCACCCCCAGCAGCCATCGTTTAGATTACGGCAATTCCCTGAGTTGTTTATTTCTAGGGCAAGCAGCGTAAACAATATGATCCATTATGACGACATTCGATGGTTGATCGATCATTTCAGACCTATGATGTCTGCCTGCTAGATAGGTATGTCTCTTGGTCTCTTGGTCTGTCTGTTAGCCTATCTGTTGGTCTGGTCTGTTGGTCTGTCTGTTGGTCTGTCTTCTTGCCACACTTCGGCTGCGTTATTCGCACTAAGGTCGATTTGAATCACTCGTTTTCCATATCAGACTGCGAGTTAAACACGGGTCATTTCCTGCTTGACTTGAAAGGGGCATTCGCGCACAACCTAAGGTAAATCTAATCATAAATTCCAGACTGATGCAAATGGCGCCAATCGATAGAGCACTAACGCTTACATCCGTTCAATTTGCGGCGTCTATGTCGGACAGATATATAAGATCCTGAGTGAATATCGGAAAGACAGCGAGATGATGTTCATGATGTGAAGAACCCTACCGCGCATAGTCCAGAGACTCCAGACACAGAACTCTGTGAATATGTATCTTCCCTGCCAGCATGTTCATGTGCGTTAGATTAGAGTGAGACTCATAATGTGAACCCTATGCGAGTCTGATTTGGGAATATTATGTGTCCTATAATTATAGGTTCTCTGTGGGCATAAGTTTTTGATGTACTAAATGTCCAACCATTTTGTTATTATTATTATTATTATTATTATTATTATTATTATTATTATTATTACTACTACTACTACTACTACTACTACTACTACTACTACTACTACTACTACTACTACTACTACTACTACTACTACTACTACTACTACTACTACTACTACTACTACTACTACTACTACTACTACTACTACTACTACTACTACTACTACTACTACTACTACTACTACTACTACTACTACTACTACTACTACTACTACTACTACTACTACTACTACTACTACTACTACTACTACTACTACTACTGCTACTACTGCTACTACTACTACTACTACTTTACGTGCCACTGCTGCTCACCTGCGCGACTTTTCACTACTGCTGCTGCTACTTTCAGATATTTATGCAACACCACTACTACCACTACATCATTTGTCTCAAGGCGAACACGTAACACCACCACGGATACCACTTAAGAGACCAAACAAGTAGTCTATGTAACACTGCTACTTGTCTGAAAACTGTGTGCACCACCACTGCCACCACCACCACCACCACTGTGGATCACATTATCATTGAACTGATACTAATGCTACAACTGGCCTACTGCTAGAGCACTACTATTCAGTTGCTACTTTATACTACTCAACTCAGTCTAATTCTACTGACTGACTACTACTGTTGCTGATGACTACTACTTACTGACTCGACTACTTCTCTACTATTCTACTACTTTACTACTTTCTACTTACTACTGCACTACTACTACTACTACTACTGGCTACTACTACTACTACTACTACTACTACTACTACTACTACTACTACTACTACTAATACTACTACTACTACTACTACTACTACTACTACTGCACTACTACTACTACTACTACTACTACTACTACTACCTGAGACTACTACTACTATTACATTAGACAGTCACTTCACTGATCACAAGCATTAGGAACTTTACGTGCCAAATGCAAATCAGACGCGCGATTTTTCATATTTTTTCATATAAATTTCAGATATTTATGCAACACCACTATCTAAAACTAAACATCATTTGTCTCAAGGCGAACACGTAACCCGTCGGATATGGAGTTAAGAGACCAAACAAGTAGTCTATGTAACACTCGTATTTGTCTGAAAACGCGTGTGCGTTAAATTTCGCTTTTGGGGTTCGAAACCCTGTGGATCACATTATCATTGAATGATGGGAGACAATGCGCGTACAATTGGCCTACACGTATAGAGCATAACTATTCAGTTGCTACATTTATATTTTCAAAGATCAACCTCAGTCGATAATTCTACGATTGATAGCTAGCGTTGCTGATGACAAAACTTATTGACTCGAACACATTCTCTATTCTATTCTCCTAAATCTTTAAAAATCGGGCACATTTCGCACATTAAAAACATTTTAATGTGCGGTGCACGAAAGTCGTGGATTTATTATGGAGTCATGCGCCTGGCTTCAAGGTAGCCATCACTAATAATCTATTGGTCTTTAGTTTCTATTTGCTAATTATGTGGCAATACCCCATTTAGACGTAATGAAAAGCAGCGCACAAAATGTATTATCACTGCATGTGCTAATGTAGCATCACGGCAGGACACAGTAACACCTGAGACTCTTTTCTCTGTGCATTAGACAGTCGATTTTCTGTCATCCGTGCTGACAGTCTTTCCGTCAATTGGAGATATAATCAGGTCGGTATCCCACTAGGATCGGCTGTTTTGCATGTCGACAGACAATCACGCAGAGATATAATGGATTTATAAACAGGCAGAGGCGGGCAAACAGACACATGAGCACACATACACACAGACAGACGGAAACAAAAAGAAGATAAATTAAACAAAAGCATCTTTCTTAATGCAAATCAGAATAAGACAGAGAAATGCAAGTAGACATCTAGACAGACAGTCACAGACTCTCGCTCTAACAAGTCAAGTATCTTGCAATGAGCAGGAACGAACGTAATGCCTACATTTAGGTCCCTTGAGGTGCAAAGCGCTGTAGTCCACGCCACCCATGAGTCCAACAGGTGCGAATAGCCTATAAATAATATCGATTAGCATAAGGTCGACGCATTGAATTATTCCACACTCTGTCCATTTGTTCTTAGACGAAATCCACCTGAAGTTTGTTTCTCCATCACGTTCTTAATATCAGCAGTTTAGTGCCTAAGTTCGTTCAGTTAAGGTATTATAATTTATATTTCAGTTTACGGAAGCAATGTAAGTACAGGTACATAGTCTCATACTATAGCTAAATCATCATCATCATCATCATCATCATCATCATCATCATCATCATCATCATCATCATCATTTAAAAAGTATTTAGCACAAGAAATTAAATACTAGCTTAAATAAGTTAATAATTATGGCAATGAGTTTGTATGATCATCATTGTCATCATCATCATCATTATCATCATTATAGTCAGCTTTATATCATCATCCTTTGCTGTCGTCGACGACATTATTGTCATCGTCTTTATCATCGTTACGTCGTCGCCTATATCAAGACTACCACTACCACCACCCCCACTACCACCCACCACCGTCACATCGTAGCCAACAGCTTGGGCGTCGATGGGTGTGAATGGATAATCTGCGATTTGTGGTCCGGTTCTTTCGTCCAGTCTGGTCTTAGTTAAGTCCAGTTGATCCCGTCATGTCCCGAGTGAAAGCAGTCCGACGATAGCGCAATCGTAGCTGATCCACGCTGTCAGAACAATTTAACGTAGCGCTAAACAAATTCCGTTTTCCTTAAAAGAAGTTCTATGACTGACGTCGTTCCACATATAAGACTCCGTGTAATTTTCATAGACCTATAGTGGTATCAATAACGACGAATGGCTGCAGCTGAATATAAGTATCAATTCAGATATACTGTTGAAAAAGCCACATACACGTAGGTAAGAACTGGACAGTGGACAATCGTCACGGATCCTACACGCTGGATCAAACCTTAAGCTTCGTACACCTACGTTTGCTAATTCCTTGTGCATAATTAATATGCCGCTACGGAGATGGTAAATTTAAAGTAGAATTATGCACGAGTAAATACGTCGTTCCTAGGTCCAGATACGTCGGACAATTTAATCTGACTTGAATAAGATTATGATAATTCTGTTTTCAAAAGAATGTTAGAAAGTGAAGTCTCCAATTCGTATTTTTGTGGTATAAACTTTGACAAGAAGTTGCATGCCAGACTGTACTGGTAGGCTAATCTAGCAGCGCGATTGCATTTTATGTTATGTAATGTACGTATGTATGTGCGTATTGTGTGTATGCGTTTTGAATGTATGGGCGCAATGTATGTATGTAATGCAGGCATGAAAGATGTATGCATGCATGTATGTATTATTATTATGTAACTGATTCAAACAAGGCGTTTTAAGACCGTTCGAGAATGTTTGCTAATCAGAGTTAAATACATGTAGGCTATTTTGGTTGCACCAGCGCCTTCAACGAGCTGTGATAAAAATGAATGCGTAACTGATAAGAACAGGCGGCGAGACAGTGAATGCCAAGACAAACGCAAATCTTAATGATGGACGAACCATAAGAAAAATACGAATGAGAAGAGACAGAGACAGAGAGACACACAAAGAGAGAGACAGACACAGACAGACAGAGACAGACACAGACAGAGACAGACAGACAGAGGGAGCGAACAAGAGAGAGAGAGAGACAGACAGACAGACAGAGACACAAAGAGAGACAGACAGACAGAGACAGACAGATACAGACAGATAGAGAGAGGGAGCGAGCAAGAGACAGACAGACAGAGACACAAAGAGAGACAGAGAGAGATTGGATGATCTTACGACGTCTATGATCTGTGCCAGAGCCATTCCGAATGTGACGTTGAGTGATTCGGATGAGTTGAGAGAAGGTCTGACGCGTGGATCGTAATTCCTCATCAGGTCCGATAGAAGACGATATTCGTGTTCATCCGCAACAGCCAACTGGCTCCACCAACACACTACACAAAACAATACACACGCATTTCGTTAATAACCAAAATTCTATAGATTAATTACGTCTGACTCATTAGCTAGCCACTAATATATTTGTTAAGTTCCGACAGAAACGGATGGGACACTTGGACTTGTGGTGCCTGAGGAGATTCCGGCGCATTCCCCCACATGAACCATGTCAGTTATATGGGTTGTCACGACAAATGGTTCACCGCAAAGGTTCAACGACAACTGGTTCACAGACAAAAGGTTGACGACAACAGGTTCGCGACACAAAAATGTTCACGACAAAATAGAAGCTGGATTGATTAAACTAATTCTTCACTTAAATAGAAGTTGGATTGATGATACTAATTCTGTGCTAATAGCAGCTGGATTGGTGTAAATAGCTCTTTAGTTTCATCAATCCAGCTTCTATATAAGTGAAGAATTGGTTTCATAAATCCAATTTCCATTTAAGCTAAGAATTAGTTTAATCAATCCAGTCTCTATTTAAGCAAAGAATTATTTTCATCATTGCAGCTTCGATTTAAGTAAAGAATATAAGTTTCTGTAAATCCAGTTTCTCTTTTGTCGTGAACTTTTATCGTGAACCTTTTGTCCTGAATCTTTCGTTGTGAACCGTTTGTCGTGGAAAAGTTCGAAAATGTCGACAGGAAAACGTCGTCCTTGAGAGAAACAAAAAGGAAACTCACTAATGTAGGTCTTAACTTAGAGTCGAAAGAAGAAGCCAGACTTCGTCCGTCGACTTTGTTCGTTCTAAAGGATGTCATTTCCATCTTGTCTAGTCGATAAAAACTCAATGCGTTTTCTATGTAGTTTTTTTTATAACGACTCCGCCGCTCCAGCAGTCGGCACCTGTGTCCATTATATCTACAACAATCCTGTGCACTATCGCTGCGAACGGACGAACAAAGAATGAAGGAATGAATCAATGAATGAACGAATGAATGAATGAATGAAAGAGTGAGTAAAAAATGAATGTACTCTGTTTCTGAGATAGCTAACCTCCTCTATCAAAATTTAATGTTCCTCTATAAAATGTTGCCATTTGCATTCTGGCTATTTCTGTTTGAAAAGGAAATCGCGATTATTTATTCTTGAACAAAAAATTGGTAGACAGGAAATATTGGACATAGCTTCCTGCCCAGGATGCTATACAAATAAACAAGGTTTCCCTAGATCTGGCTATTTAAGCTCTTCATTTTCCCCTATGACTAACCCTAACTCTTCCTCCCCTATGTTCCCTTTGATATACAATAACTTCTCTCATTCAATTCTTGGCTTGTATAATATATAAATTTTTTTGTTTGAATGTATGAAGCTTGTACAGTGATGTGCGTTTTCTAGTGCTTCTCATTCAAGAATATACTTACTTACTTATTTGACAGTCCTGTTCTAGACTCGGAACTCCTAGTATTTGAAATATTTACTTGAGCACCAGCATTAAAGCTTATGATAGACTATAGTAATCATTTGGCGAAGAAATTCAGCACTGGGGTATGGCGACGTGTCATTATCATTTAGACCTACTGAGTTCTCGGTTAGTGCATGGACATTCGAGATGCTGTGTGTAGGAGCCTTCACTGCTGGCTCCCCCAAGGAAGAGAAACCTCAAAGCTACACCATAGATGTACGAGTAAAGAAACAAGATATCCAATAAGAAGTTATTATTAATTGTGGGCCTTTGTCGAAACTGACAATTAATGCTTATTTCTCGCAGTGTATTCCGTTGTTGGTTTGCACTCTGGGACCAGTTTACCTTATGAAGAATACATGTGACCGGTGAGCGTCACCAGAAAGAACACACATGAACGCAGACACAAAGGGGCACACAGACACATTTATAGGCATCCGACTGTACGCGTCATTTATTTCGATTGTAGTCCTTTCTTTAGTTCGTTATAAAACGGTTCATCGGCCACATAGCGCTGAATAACAAGAACATTCCGCTCTAATTAATCTCATCCGTGCCTCGGAAATAATGGAATCAGCAGCAGCAGCAGCAGCCATATAGGAAGGAGGCAGGCGGCGGCTGCGGTGGCGCCCGGTTGCACGGCCCGCGGTGCACGACCGACCCGAGGGCCGACACGGAAAGGTCACCTGATCCGTCCAAGCGGTCAGCTGGAAGGATAGCGATCGACCAAGACAGCGGACAAAGCTAATGGAAGGGCTCGTCGCTTCGGTGGCCCGAGGCAAGACCGACGCCCCCGCCGCCCCCGCCTCCGCCGCTCCCTCACTACGACGAGCAGGATACACTTACACATATCGAGACAAAACTCCGAAATATATCCATGACAACATATATATGATATATCGCCATGAAGCCCATGACTAAAACCTTCACGACGATTATCTCTGCGTTAAGTGTCTTTGACAAAATATCGCCATATATGTTATCCCTGTGAAAATAATTATTTATCTCTATGATAAATATCGTTCTGACTAGATATTATCATGACTAATAATCCTAGAACAATGATCTGTATCATAACTATCTCAATCTATCTATCTATCTATCTATCTATCTATCTATCTATCTATCTATCTATCTATCTATCTATCTATCTATCTATCTATCTATCTATCTATCTATCTATCTATCTATCTATCTATCTATCTATCTATCTATCTATCTATCTATCTATCTATCTATCTATCTATGAAATTTATATGGCGCCTCTTCAAGATTACTACTCAGAGGCGCTCCGACCCAGGCCCGGTCAAAAGGAAAGTCTTAAGTAGGCCCTAGTTTATAAAAAGAGCCAGAGAAGTCTTGCGGAAGAGAACGCAGGTCAGAGGGGAGACTATTCCAAAGAGAAGGACCCACTATCGAGAAAGCCCGACGCTGTCTGGTGGCAGAGCGAGCATGCGGAACCATAAAAGCAAAATCTATCTTCAGGACTTACACCCCTTAGTAGGCCTACTACATTATATCCGCCTATAAAATCATAGCTATATGGCACTACAGCAAATTATATTATTAGAGCAAATGTCCCCCATGAGACAACATCCGAAAAGAAATATCTCCACATGACTTCAAACTTAATTTCCGCTTAATTAATTGCATCACGAGAAACATAGTCATGGAAATGCATCCACGAGATACCGCCGTCCTATATTTATGAGATATTCTGTCTCAGAAATATGCTCGATAAGAAAACTCTTCCACATATATGAAATTTGTTTTTGTTATTTAAAGGTGGCTAACGTTTGCAGTTATATATAGCTGCCTTAAATCTCCAGCGCTTGTTGCTTCGACCCGAACCCTTGATGCTGGAAGAACGTGCAGCGTCTTCTCTTATCATGACTCGGTCATATGAAGTGTGGTCACATCACATTCGTCAATTATGTCTCCTGGTAATTTTCTTTAATAGGATAAATTTTTTCAGAGTGCGTGGCATAAGCATATCAAAATATTTAGTAATTTAAGAATGCAAAACACAGTTTGCCGGTGATCATTCTTGGCCAATTATCTTACGCAGAGGCGACACCCAGTCGGGGTTTATACACCTGAGACTGCATTACCCCATCCAATCGTAAGATCCTTGCCAGTGGCGACGCCAGCATGGGGCTAGGGTAGGCTGAAGCCCCCATATCGGCGGCTCAGCACCCCAAACAAAAGTGGGAAATCACTGCCAATGCCAGAGAGGAGGGGAGAAAGGGAAGGAATTGGGGTTTTAGTCCCCCCCCCAACCTGAAATCCTGGCACCGCTACTGATCCTTTCGTTGACACTGTCATTAAAAACGATCAACTGGGCAGGGCCGACACAAACCCACTCATAATTGTCTGACCGACCGACTGACTGATCGCTGACCCTCTGAAGCGTTTCGGTTTAAATATGCTTGACTGATAAAGCTTTACACACTAGCACTATATAATGTCATGTCATGTAACTGAACATAGACATAGCGCTCCTTCAACATATCTACTCGGAGGCGCTCTCTGCGCTAGCCTATTATGATGTTAAATGTCATAACGAACAAATATATTGTTACATCAGTTAGCAAAACAATGCTCAGTAAGCTGAAAGAGTCACCAGTGGCGGGCCCACGCACACACGAGGAACCAACCAAACGGATTCCGTCGACAGCTGAAGATAGCATGGCTGTTCAGTGTATTTGATTCTGCCCTCCTTCAAAGGGTTCAGAAGTGCACACACACACACGACCAAACGACAGAACATTGATGACGCCGAGCATCAGTGCGCGTAGAACACACTCAATGTACTTGCTGCACAGTGACCGCCTGAGTGGACCGTCGAACCCGTACTCTCCGCGTTGCAGGCCGATTCTATCCACTCGGCCACAGTGAACCAAAGTAAAAGCATTCGTGTTGATCGGATCAACTCGAGGCTACACAATCACGGATCGAACCATGTCTTTAGGGGATCTGGAAGAAGGAGGTTGGAGTGGAAGGAGAGGAATGAGAGGGAGGTTGGAGAGGGAGGTTGGAGAGGAGGATCGTGCTATCGTGGGGATTGACTTGTTCGGACAAACTGTGACACTTAATCTGTTATGCGTCAGAAGACGCTGTGGCATCCGATGCTGCGTCCATGGTTCAGCCGTGGTTCTTGATCTCGTTAGCGCGGCTTCATTACATCGAGTGTGAATCAAGTCCGTAAAGAAGACCTCTGAGGTGCCGATAAAGGTACATTCGCACTCAGTCCAATAACACCGGCTGTTTAGACAGACACGCATACCTTTGTACAGACTAACACAGCGACAGGGAATGAAATCGATGTGACGGGAATTGTATCCTTACAAATATTTCCAGGAAAATATTTCAATTCACACAAAAGTATTATTTATTTGGTTAAACCTTAGTTTACGTTGATAAAATAAATGATTTTATATAGTCAATTCAAAATGGAAGTTGGATTGATGAAACTAATTCTTTGTCTTAGTAGAAGCTGTATTGATGGAAATAATTGTTTCCGTAAATAGAAGCTGGATTGATTAAACTAAGGCTTGCCTAAATTGAAGTTCGATTGATGACAATACTTCTTGCTTAGACAGAAGTTCGATTGATGAAAAAACTTCCTAAGTGGAAGCTGGACAGTTATCAAGGACATTGGTATACTGCTTACTTACTAACGGCAAGTACGGCATTGAAGACACGAAAATAATTTTGCAACGTCAACTACGGGATAACCATTTGTTTTATAGACCATGCAACGTTTAGTATAACTGATTTTGTCTATAACCAGTATCGTTGTCTGGACAGTGCTTACAAGCTATCGACGTTCAAAGCCGTTGATATTCAATATTCGACGTCAACTGGTACTCGATCCAGTGCGATTTAGTGGCTGCTAAATCTAAAGACCAAATGATTGCTCTTCCCGCCGGCCGCTAGATGGCCAGGCGCGCACCAAACGCATGCATCGGAGAGCAATAAATTGCAGGCGTTCATTTTAAATAATGTAGCGCAGTATTAGGGCGGGTTTATTTCTTGCGTGTAATAGATGGTGCAAGAATAAAAGGGCAACTGCAGGGATCCGGAAAATGAGGATATGGATGGAGGGAAGAAATAGGAAGCGAGGAATAGGGAGTGAGGGTGGATGAATGGAAGGATTCGACGGAGTGAAATCGAGACGAAAGGCTAATGTCCGTGATGGTAAAGAAACGTTAGATTAAATGGGGAGAATTCCTGGCGTTCCTGAGCAAACCGTCGCTTGTTGACCTAAGCCCTGCGTGCGACAGTAAAACATACGTGGAACAGCCATCACGGCCGCGACTTCAGGAAAGCAATATACGTCATGTGTGCTATGCATCTGCGGATTCTGCGCACATAAACTATATACAGTATTATGGCACATTCAGTATGTTGCTGTATTGCATACGTATATCAATATGTTGATATTTCACAAGATCTGCATGGTGATTTGATGAAATCAATAATTTGTACCTAAAGTTTATACAGTATAGGCTATTATATATAATTGCATAAATTGTATTTTTATACATCTATACACATGTGTTGTATAGAGTTTGGTTTGGTATATAAAAACTATATATATACAGTCTATGTGTTTATTTATGCTGTATGGTCTTTATATAGACTATGTACGAGATTTAGAGCCTATAGAAGAGATAAAACTGCCTCTCTTACATCATATGCAAATACATTATAGAAGATTGCTACACTATATAAATATATATATTATATATGTATATTATATATTAGATATATATATATATATATCCTAGAAGAGATGAAACTGCTGACCCTGAGGAATGAATCCATTCCATCAGGGAATGCGACGTAACACCTTTGTGATCTAATTATTCCAATTCTGCTCGACTCTTAAATGCAGCGCTCATCCATTGCAATTTCAGTTGCATTATATACCGAGATACAGGAGATTGACTCTCGTTGCCCGTCTTGAAGCGACGTCTGCAGAATGGATATCACCTTTTTCACGAATGCTATAAGCCAGAATAGTTGAAGGAAAGGAATGAGACTGGTTAGTCCCGGAAGATGGGATTGAAACTACTTAAGTTTCTATGAGCATTTGTCAGCAAAGGCAAGAACTAGATGAAACCGGAAAAGGAATGATGACATGGATTAGCCCACCTGTTTCAATGTGTTCATTTTGAATAGATTTCGCTATAATTTAAGGAATGTCTTAACAAAATTCATAAGTAACTATTGAATTGGAAATTGAATAACATCTCATTATGTTTATAGGAGAACTTTAACTTACTAAATTTGCAAAAAGACTTGAACTAGTAAGTAAAGTCAGAATTAATTAATCAACTATCGTGATATTCATGCTGCATCACGCCAGTACTTGGACTTAGATGTAAATTTTAAAATTAAAGTAAAAAATTTCGAATCTAAACAGTCAAAAAGCCATGCATTGACCTCTAACGTTTGCAATGCAAATGTTCTAAGTCAGCTTATTCTAAAAGCATATCCTACGCAAAAAGCTGATATAACTCTACGCTTGTGATTGTACTGCGCTCCAAAGAGTAATGTCTGATAAGCTAGCACGCCATTGATGTCACTATATGTTTCTACGACATTCAGCGTGGTACTTCTGTTTCTGACACATCTAATTAACCTAAGAGGTTCTCACCGACTACTGCCAAAATAACTGCCGGACATTATGCCGTTGTTCTAAACAAGTGATGTCAAAGAGCAGGCCCGCGGGCCATTTCTGGCCCGCCGATGATTTTTTTCTGGCCCGCGGCACTTTGCCCAAACTTCCCTAAAGAAGACTGCAAAATTTGAGAATAAAAGTTTGAATGTTTTAATTTTTCGCAGTCAATACCAAGCACATAGAGGTTTTCTTTATTAAGACGCACATCTCTGTGTCTGGTTTCCGGTTGGTTCAATTATCTGTTTTTAAAATTAAAATGTTATCAAAGTTCAATAAGAAGAGAAAAGTGGATAGCGAATCAAGGTCGTTTCGCATTATAATCTAGTATGTTTAATTGTCAGGAAAAAGTTAGTGTGCTGAAGGAATACAACCTCCGTAGACATTTATGACACGAAGCATGGCGATATTTATATAGGAGGTCCTGGGCTAGAGTAGGAAAGATAAGATTGAAGATTTGAAGAAGATCTTGTCCAAGCAGCAGAATGTTTTCAAAACTATCACACACAAGTCAGTGTCTGCTGTAGAAGCAAGCTATGCAGTTTCTCTCATGATTGCCACAGCTATGAAGCCTTTTGCGGAGGAAGACATTGTAAAAGATTGCTTGTTGAAAGCCTAGGAAATTGTGATGACGCTTGTTAACACACGACAGACAGATCACGGCTGACTAACTCAAATCTACATGTAAGTGTCAGAGTAGCGCTAGCTGTAGATATGCAACCTGACATCCCTACTCTCGTTAACAAAAACAGTGTCAAGTTTCCAATGCAACTATTACTAATCAGTATTTTTCTATATTATACACTGCGGATACATTAAATTCAACCATATCTCATTAATGTTTCTGTTACGAGCTTACTAAGCGTTTGACAGGAACTTGTTTTAATATATTTTAGATAAATTTGAGTTATTTATCAACAATAGGACCTGCCTCTCAACTAGAATACATTGACCTTAGGCTTAATGAATTTTATGTGCTGTTTGAGACTGATAGGCCTAATGAAGATCAAAATTAGGATTTTATGTCTACATAATTTGACTGTTTGTATGCTAAAATTAACCATCTAAGATTTAGTTTTGCAAAATACCTTACGGAGACCCCTTCCAGATATATACCCCATGTTGATCAGGAGCCTTCAACACCCTGGCCCGCCACTTTCTGGAAAGTATTGCCACTGGCCCGCCATTAAAAAAGGTTTGACACCCCTGTTTAAATCTAAACAGTGCGTAGCGTGTGCAGTTTAGTTGTTGCATCTGCGAGACATTACTGTCAAGAATGCATACATGTATTATATTTATTGATATGTTTGTGCTAAACTTTGTATGTATATTCCTACATGTATGTATGTATATACATAGAGAATACATTTAGTGTGTGCGCGCGTGCGTGTGTGTGTGTGAGAGAGAGAGAGAGAGAGAGAGAGAGAGAGAGAGAGAGAGAGAGAGAGAGAGAGAGAGACTATAGTGGACCTGTTTTATTGGCGGTTGTGGAGCGACAAAACAGAGTTGGCAACGTAATTAACGGAAATGAGACGTCAGCAGCAGTAGAAGCCGCACACCGAGACAGACAGACAGACACACAGATAGACAGGCAGACAGAGAGACATAGTCCAAGGACGACGAGCAGATCCATTACCGCGATTGCGACCGACGCCGCCGTCGCCACGAATGCAATTACTTACACTCCTTGGTCCAATCGCACCTCAGACTAAAGCCTTGCACTCTTCTCTTCGGTTTACAATGCGAAAGTCCTAACGAAATTTTGTCACTGCGCACGTGGGCACTTTACGTCATATAAAGTAATGTAACGAAACGAGACTCATATTGCGCCAATATGTAACCACTCGAAATCACGTACTCCTCATCTTGCTGGAAAGGTACGACATAGGAGTATTACGAGGCATATTGACATCGTTTATATGAGTAGCCTACTAAACGGGTGTCTAAATAATGATAAACTAAACCCAGAATAAGAAATACAGTATCTTTGTAATAGTAATGCTATTGCTAGTAGTAATGGTAATAGTAGTTGTTTTGATATTGGTATTAGAATTGGCGTTGGTATTAGCGTTAGTAAGAGTGCAAGTGTTCGTCAATATATTGCTAGTCTTTGTCTAGTTGCTAAAGTCGATTCAATATGAGTGAGTGGGAACAGCATTGTTTCCGTGTTTCCACTCGTAATTTTAGTTTTTGATAACTCCATTCTCTTCCGTTCCCGCAGTAATCTGTCTTCATCCCCTTACTATATCCGCAATCTTCGATCCCACCACTCTCCCCGCATGATAAATTGTCATCCGCGTACTGTCCCTGCATCTTAAATGCAAGAAACAATTCAACGTGTAACATTTTCACTCAAAGCAGAGTATTAACATCGAGACAACTAAGGCAGCAGATGAGATACCCTTCCTGAAGTAATAAAGAACATTCAATACCGTACAGCAGAATCAAGCAACGCCCAGCAGACTGCGACGATTATGTCGTATCTCCACTGGAGAACGGCTCAGCTCATTGTCAACTCAGGCCAATTCACTTGAAGACGACTGTTAGGCTCAGCTCATGTCGGCTCAAGTCACTTCATTTGAATAAAACTCTCTTAGGTGCAAAAGTTCCATCAACGTAGCAGTGGTCTGCAGTTGGCTAAATAGTCCAAACCGGACATCGAAATAAGATGCAACGCGGATGGATTTCTTGGTGCAACCGACGACACATTCGCTCTATCTAGCTCAGAGGTGGCCAACCTTTTTTGGCCTACGGGCCACTATGATTGTTAGTAGGTAGGCTACGCGACGGGCCCCAAAATGTTTGTCCTCACAGCCTCGAAAGAAAAATCAAATGTTTATTTCATAAACCTTTCTTTCTTTCAACTGACTAACCAGCCATAAATGATTATTGTTAAAAAGGGTGACCCTAATTAAGCGGGGCTTGTGCCCCTTTTGGATCTTCCCTGTTCCCTAGCCAATGCACTGATATGTAATAGTCAAGTTATAATTGTTGTTAATTGTTATATGCATTGTGCTTCTGGAAATAAAAGTTGTCAGTTCAGTTGTCAGTTATTTTACAAGATGTATAAAAACAGGTACGACGTACTACATTAGGTCACTAGAACTTGCAACACTAAATCTTTTAGTCTTTTAGACATCATTATTATGCAGTATTGTAGTAGTCGGACAAGTAGGCTAAGTAGGTGCAAAATGAGAAAATTATTTAGAAAGGGGCCGTGCGGGCCGCCATTTAGCACCTCGCGGGCCGCATTTGGCCCGCGGGCCGCGGGTTGGCCATCCCTGATAAAATTATTCTAGCTTCTATACAATCACCATCCACGAGGACTTACCTAAGGACATGGAAAATGATTCACTTCACAGACACGGCAAAAACGTCAGAATTCATTCGAAACTCACAACTCTACTGAGAAGGCCCCGAAATAGAAAGCCAAGAGCAAGTAAATTCTTATAATAGAGAGTTGATAGTTAAGCCTACTCCGGTTAGGCCTACAGTTACATCTGATGTTGGCTTTGATTCTATTTTAATAAAACAATAATTATTGATTATCACCATTTAATAAAACTCTGTTAAATAAAAACTGCTATTCGCCCTGGTCGTCCATCCACCATGAAGACAAATGTAAACTTTGTTTCTTCATGGTGGATGGACGACCAGGCCGAATAGCAGCCAATAGATGTAGCCTATCGTAGCAGCAGTCAACTCAGAGTCGCTATTGAATTCGGAGCAGTCACTCCACTGATGTATATCAAAACCTAGACAATGTCTTGTTTTGTGTTACGCTGCGCTTTTGAGCTGCAGGGAAATCAACATTGCGAGGCCCGATCGTACAAGAACTAATTCGAAAACGTCGTGTCACAGTATTAGTACTAGTAGTAGAGTTTGTGATTAAGATAATAATGTATAGACAATGTTTATGGCTATTAAAAGATCTATTGATTATGGTAATTGTTACAAACTAGGTCTAGATGCAATCTGCGCTATGTGCCAAGATAATCTTTGGCATACATCGGACACAGAATAGCATGGTGAAAACCTGTGGCTGCTGTTATTCTGCAGTTGTTGTTGTTGTTATTGTTTGAAACGCAATAAGAAACGAACCTTTTTCCGAATTATCGCCCGCACTTGCATAAATTTGTGGAGATATTGGTTGATCTACTTATTATTCAGAAACGGAACATTGTGCGAACGAAAATTCAATAAGTTGAAGGCGATCATATCGCGAGTGGGTGCCTCGAGCACAACCGAATCTCCTTCCGCAACGCTCAGACTCGCATGGAATG